>SDEE01000190.1:8828-72354 GCA_004126415.1 Candolleomyces aberdarensis
CGAACCACCCGACGAGGATGACCCTTGCTGTCCGGGCTGCTTTCCACCTCTCCTCCMTNMCACTNATGTTGTCCCTGATTTTGGTGCTGATTTTGATAACTCTCCAACGCAGCCATCTCCTTCTTTACCCTCTCCTCTTCCTCTTCCCACCACTTCAARAAATCAGCTTCCTGCTGCATCTCCGCTTCCTCTTGCTGRATATCCYTCAACGATCTTTTACTATCTTTACTCGGTCCAGCAGAAATATGTTCTTCYTGYGCACGCTGGATGGCAGCGAAGGACATCGCTCCTCCAGTTGGAGACGTCGAGATAGRATGGGGATGAGGATTGACGGGKTCAGGTGGTGGAATAGTCCAGGCTTTCCCTCTAATAACGATGATACGACCTCGTTAGCGAAACAGTAGCAGATAAACTAAATGAACAACATACGATGCACTGCGAATGCCAGCCCCCACCTTAGACGATTGCTTTGTAGGTGTGATAACGGGGCCCAACRGTGAAGGGAAAGCTTCACYGGCGCTACTCTTTTGAGGCTGACCAGGAGATTGAGCCTTGGCCAAAGCCGGGGGTCTAGTCACGCTCAACCCGCCCGACTGCGCAGGGGTTTGTGGACCCGGGGGTGGTACARCGCTGACACCCGCAGGTGACGAAGACACCGGTTCTCCCATGGTCCTCCAAGGCGAGTTCGGGTTTCGAGCGGTGGAGGAAGCCTTGGTTGGTGTCGATGSTGCCACAAAGGGATTGGTGGGTGACCCTTTCTGATGTGGAGGTGCTTGGTATCGCTGGTCAGATGGCGCCTTTCTAGGCGAGTACTTGGGAGGCCCAGCCATCGAATTGTTACGGTTGGACACCTCTGCTTCAGCCATAACTGTTCTCATATCAACGCTACCCACAGTCGTCAGTTTCAAAGTTTGGAGAAGAAATGTCGAAATGCACTCACCGTGGGGCATCAGCAACCTTCCATACCAAACCAGTAGATTTAGAAGGTGCCTTGGGATTCGCTCCTGAAGATTGTTGTTTCTGCKGCGCAGACGGACTACTATCGGGTACACCATCCATYGCGAAAAGATCATCCCCTGAAGTCCGCTTTCGTAGCGGAGGAGGAGACGCAGGAGKAGGAAGAGGCGACAAAGGTAATGGTTTCYTGGCACTCTTCGCCCTCTTRTTTTCTGTGTGAATCGATTCCAATGTTCGAACAATCAGCGCTGGAATATCCTCTGAYGATAGCCAATCCCAATGCTTCGCCAACACGCTGTCCACGTAGACTGGTGTCCTGGTGAATGACGACTTCTCCGATTGCCTCGTCGCGATAAAAGTCGAAAGTTGCTCGAGAAGATRGTTGGGCAGATCGTCGAGGAAACCGGATTCGAGCAGAGATTCAAGATTAGCTGCCATGTACTCTTGCACTCTATCGATCAATTGAAGGGCGTGGTAGTGTGTCGCTTCCGCCAAGATGTAGCAGCAGTTGTGGATGTTCAGATAGCTCAAGATRATGGATGAGCAGAGAAGGAGCAGCCGATCGAGCAGCAACTCGGTCTGTAGTAATGGTGGAACATTCAGCACAAAATATCAGCGGAGAGAATAGATACTTACCGCAGCTGCCATAACCTCGAACATGAACTCTAGCACATCATCAACCGTCTTAGCGAACGCTGCAATGAAGGAAAAGCCACATTAGCAAATCGAAATACGACGAGCGGACGAAACCACCCCTACTCACTCAATACCTCAAATATCTCCCTATCTTCACCACACACCATAACCCTCATAACGTACTGCATAACATGCCACCTCAGATGCCTAAAATCAACCCTCAACACGCCCTCTGCACTCCACCTCCTCTCCGTCCACTCCTCCGACCCAAACATCCCAGCGAAGAACGCCGACCTACACCTCAAGATCGTCGAATGCGTCCAAACATTCTTGTCCTTGAACTCCAGAACAACGTCAGGTCTGAGAGCTTCCGGAACTGGGGTGTCAGACGACGACGAATCTTGCTGCTCCTCTTGCTGCTCCTGGTTCTGCGCAACCTCAAACAGCTGCCCAAAGTGCTGCGGAAGCGAAGACGACGGGACCCGCTTGACAGGAGCTTGGAGGACAACTTGGAGAGGCTGCAAATCCAAGACACAAGCCAGGGTCTGGAGATCAGACTTGACGAGCCCAGCATCGACCTTGATCCCAAGCCGTACCGCGGCAAGAGCGACGTTGATACGACGGTCCCAAATTGCCAACACCTCGTCCGAATAGAGGTAGTGCAGAAGCACCAAAACCGAGAGCGGGTTCACGCCCTTCACCGATAAGACCATGATATTGTTAACGCCCAATCCCGGACCGGGTCTCGAGGCCATAAGTCGAATCGAAAGCTTGGGTTTGGAGTCGGAGTTGACAATGGGAGTTCCGTTAAGGAGGTTGAGCAATGGTGGCGAACGAGTGGCGAGGATGACGCGGTGGACTGGGATCGTGAACTCGCCAACGCGGATGAGGGTGTCAGCACCTTGCGGGAGATGCTTCAAATCATCGTCCTTCGCAGATTTGGCTTCCGACTTCAGCTTCCCATGCTCCCGCTTCAGAAACTTGATGAGATCGCGAAGCTTGGCGATATCCTGCTCAATATCCGCATCTTCCTGCTCTTCGTCTTCATCAGGCTCGAGATTGGAGTAGTCTTGAGGTACCGACGCGACCGCAGCATCATCCACAGATTTGCTGTCGAAACTTCCATCCGACTTCGAGTTGAGGATTGCGAGGATAGGCTGGACATTGCCCAGGTCTTGAGCCAACGAATTGCCTTCCACGTGAATCGGCCTGGCTTTGAAATCCACGCGAAGAGCACCGAAAGCACCAGTACTATTCGCAGATACGTGGGTGATGCGTTGGAGGTACTGTATCTTCTGAAACTTGAAATTCTTCCCAGCGCCTTTGGTGTTCCGTATACGAACGTAGACGTGGCCCGATTCCGTGCAGACGATGAGGGAGCCATCAGAGCCAATAGCGACATCCTGCAAAAGATGGTCAGAATTGTACAAGGCAATATACCGTGAAACTAAATAAGTACCTGTACGGAACTAAACTTCTTTCGAAGGGCCCAAATCCGCTGGGGTTGGAAAGGGTGTCTCGCCGCCGAGTTGCTGCTGTCCGCGTTCTGCTCCGAAAAGCTAGTAGGGGGTGAAAAGGTAAAGACCTCTCCATTGGACGATAATGCGGCAATGAGGTTCTCAGAAGCCACCAACTTGGCGATATGGGAGCCTTTGATGGCCTGCGGAGGTCGGTACGGCTGGATCTCTGAAGGGAAGGCATGGACGGGAAAGCTGGATGACGATAAGCTTTACTTCAAACGCAGAATATTAATTTAGTACGCACTTGATGCGATAATGTCTGTCGTTCCAGACGCACTCCACCTGCTGAGAGCGGAGTAGGCAAGCCATGACGTTATCCTGAAGACTTTCGCGTGAGCGAGATTGGGCCCGAAGTAGAACGAAGTACGTACTGTCAAGGACATGGCCACGATGGGCATCGAGAATTTGGTGACTATACGAGGAAGTACTTGCACTGGGTGTGCCTGCTTATCGTACCCAAGCTGACCATGATTGGTGCCCCATGTATAAACCTCTTCTGCAGTCCAACACGCGGACGCAGTCTTGCAAGCAGCCACGCCAATCACTACCTCTTTACGAAGAGGATTCAAGATCTTCTTTGGAATGGCTTGTATAGGTTCATCGATAAACTTCCCAGAGGTCGTCTCGACAACATAGCCAAGCTGTGAGAAACGATTCAGCCCCCAGCTCAGGATTTCACCGGCCTTCGTGACCGCCAATGTATGGTCTTGTCCTAGCGCAACGGCGATGATCGTATAGTCGAATTGGGGAAGCGGGTTGAAGTCATATTGCATCTGCTGGCCACGTCCGAGCCTTTCCATCCCATGAGCTGTGTATCGTTGACCAAGGGGAATATGGCGCACCTGCCTCCACTGCCAAAACCACAAACCCTAAGGTTTTCCGAACTTTCAGACGTGATAACCGCTAGTGAGGCGTCAGGGACTTTGAATGGTCGGAGAGAGGGAAACGTTCGTACCAGTATGGAGTTTGGACATCTGAATTTCCTTTACAAATACCGGGCTGAACCGCTTGGAGAGGGGTTGGGTGTCGGTGACATCCTCTTTGGACTGTAGCACAACCTTGTCGGGGTGGACCCTGTCGTTGGCGTCTCCTAAGCCGAGTGCAGCATTCCTGTGAGGGCAATGGTCAGACACAGAGGCAAGGGAGAGTCTGACACGCACCTATTTGCACCCCAAGTGAACAATTCTGCATCCTTATCGTTGAAATCTGGCTTGGTGCCGTTGTTTGTGGAGTTGTAAACGTCGAACGCGGTGTATCCTTCCTTGTCCTTCAAATTGATGTCGAGATCGGAACGCTGCAAAAGAAGGCAACTACAGCAGCATTAGCTTCGGAATGAGGTGAGCCATCAATGAACGCACGCTGCTGGGATATTTGCATGATACAAGGCTCGATGTAACGGCGTCCAATGGCTTTCCGAATCGGCCAAATTGACGTTGATGGCGGGATGCTTGAGCAATGCCTTGAGGTATTCGATCGACTCGGTCGACACAGCCGCCAAATGCAGCACACTGCGCCCAAGCCAGTCTCGAGAGTTGACCTCAGATGCCGACGCCATGGTAGCTAGTGAGCCTGGTCGATTCCATGAACGCCCACCGCTGGTGCTGGGTCCCGCCGAGGTGCTCGCCTTCTTCTCATTGAACCCGTCGAGCAACCGCTGGAAACCCTGGAAATTCTTTGCGTGAAAGAAGTCATGGAGCCAGGTCATAAAGTCGCTGGAGGCAGACCGAACGACGAGTGAGAAAGAGTATACACTCTCCCCGCAAGTCGCACTGTCCTGAGGTTCTGTACTCTGAGGCTTCGACTCGAGTACAGAGGTGGTTCGTTCGGGTCTTCGTGGGCCTTTTGCTGCTTTATAAGTCCCGTAGAGATTGGTTTTCGGGTTTGCGGAAGCTGAGGCTGACCTCGGGCTGAAAATGCGCGGAGAGTCAGAGATTTGACTCAAGAAACGTATGCTCCGCTCGGAGCCTTGCCCAACGTTGGTCATTACCGCGCACGTGCTATAAGCACCTTTATCGGGCAGGTCTACCCCTGTCTGAGCAAGCGCCTTCGTCATCGCGCGTTTCATCAATTTTCTGAATGATGACCTCGCCATGTCATGACAGTCTGCAAAATGGTCACTTCCCCTGGCCCTATGTTCATTGTTGACTCGGAGCATTGCAGGGGGGTGGCCACCTTGGTTCTACTAGTAAGTGAGAGCGTCGAGAACGCGGAGATCGGGAAAGGCATGCCTCTCAACGCTATGCATGTGCGAAAAGATCACCGTAAAACGAAGAAAGAATCCCAGCGCTAGCCGCCAGTGCCTGAGCAGGAAAACCAAACCCCAACAAACAACGAGCCGTACCCTCATGCGCATGCCGCGCTCGAGCTGGAAAGCTGGCCAGCCGTTCACGTATATTACTGTGAAACCTATGGAAAGTGGAACGGCTCATAAAGAGTGGCAACTCGAAGTAAACGGGATGAAAGGCGATTGGCGTATCTGCCATGCTCGCAAGATCTTTGCAAAAGAATATTAATGGGCCGAATATGAATATTGGTAGGAATTACCAAGGGATTGTAGGAAAAGTCTGTCTCTTTTTACAGACCTACAGCCGAAACCTCCTAGCTTGTGGTAGAAAGCGGAATCACCTTAATCCGACCGCGGCTCACCCTTCCCTCCAAGCCGACTATACGGATATAATCGATTGCCACAGCCTATCAATTGGCAATTAATCCTGAGCCGCCGCTCTCGGGGGTACGTCGAGCAGAGTTGGGGCCATGCTCCATTTGCAGTTATCCAGACGACTGTCACTCTCTCCTTCCATATCCATCTAACAACTTCTTAGTCTGTTAAGCTCCGTCGTTCATGCGGCAAATTGATCCTGAGGTGGGGCTGTCCCTTGAGTTACCCCGTCCATCCTCGGGATCCATGCCTCCATTGCCCAATTCCCGATCGCGAGATGTTTGGAGGAAATTTGATTCAGCAGCCTCGTGGGCGAATTCGATGGGACTTGACAGAGCGCCATCCTTCACCTCAGGGAACYTTTGCAAAGACCGGCCAGTCGTCACCCGGAATATGATCATTTGAGGGGAGAGTGCCTAATAGACGAGGGTGGAACAGTTTTCACGGAGGTATTTGGACTCGAGGACTTACGCAAAATGAGTAGAAAAGACCATAAAACACAAACGTACAAACTAGGGCTCCTTCGGACTGACGCAAGCTCGACACAGTGCTTCTTGCAAGCACCAATGCTCCTGCGATAATGCCGGAGACGGTGAGAGGTAGAGCAGACTCGATTAAAATGGCAACAACCCCGGTGTATAGCTGCAAGTGCGATTCTGGTAAGACCTTGGACATCGTGCGACGGACTCGAAGAAGGCGGAGTGTGATGAGGGCCGTGACAACGACATTGGTCAAAACGGTGAGCAACATGGAGAGGCTGGAATACAATGAAACATTGAACCCAGAGTCCTCGGGTTCGATGTATGTTGCGAGGATCAGCAGCACTTTGTAATGAGTTGAGTACTTCTCCTGCTCGTTGACAGAGACGACTTACCCATTGCACCCAAACACGTAGCTCCAGGAAGGATCGCGACCCACTGATATCCTGTACAGAACACATAGCAACGATATACCTGCGCAGTACAATCCGTGGGTCATAGGTCTGCGGAAGAACTGCAAAGATGCTCACAAGCAGTGCATCCCCAAGCCCAATGAGAATTGCCCCGGTAGTGCTGTTGAGCAGTGACTTCCAAGCGTGGCCACTTGCCACCGCAAGTTCTACCCAATGGCGACTTGAGGTTGCCTCGAGGAGTGCCTGAAAGTTATTGGCCACGCCAAGGGAAGTGCTAAAGGCCAAGAGCGCTGTTATTACGAAGCTGGCTGCTATATATCTCCCCCTGCCCTTCTTCAGGTGCTCTGGAGTCTCTATAAAAACGGAAAGACTGTAGAGTGTCATGAAAAGGTGGATTCCTGCAGGAATGTCAGTCAGCGATACTTCTCATGATCGAAGCTCGTGAATTGGCACATACCAAGCTGAACCAGAGCTATCGCAGAGTATGCATACCAGGTTCGAGCCTCAACCAGAGCTTGGTGCTCCCAATAGTGATCGCTCATTGCTCGAGTCCGATCAACTCTGCTTCCTGCCCTTTAAATAGTGTGCCACTATGGTTGCTTCGAATGGAGGAGTCAAACTAACTTTCCGCGATAGCCGGTCCTGTGTACTCGTAGGTGCGCAAACACCTTATGGGATTCAGACTCCGGGCGCCTTGTAGTTGTCTCCACAATATGTATGCACAGCTGGACTGCGCATTGAACTTTGAAACCTCGTGTCACCGATACTCATCGATCCGTACAGCATTCAGCCAAGTCCTCGGGTACGGGGGGTTGTGGTAATTGCACGCGAGTGATCAAGAAAGAAAAAAAAAACCAATGGCCAACGTGGGGATCGAACCCAAGACCTTCGCGTTATTAGCACGACGCTCTAACCAACTGAGCTAGTCGGCCGATATTGGGTAGGGTTTGTTGTTATATATGGAGCCAAGCTAGACCGCTCAACACGTGAGCGTCTTGACAAGACACGAACCAACGCGACGCAGGTTGGCAATACTCCTCTTCGACGTCAACGTCATCCAGCACAAGAATTTGTGGCCCGGACAGTCACCAAAATGGCCTCTTCAAGTCCCATCTCAAAGTTACGAAATGCCATCGTCAATCGCTTCAAACCTCATCGTGCCGAAGCCATCCAAAGAATACGGTACAACGTTCTCGGCCTCGTCGTTCTCTTTACCCTGGCTGCTCTGTTACCCTTTCCATCATTACCAGCGGCAATAATAGCTGTTGCATCGAGAAAATACTCGGAAAAGTGGGAGAACGACTGGTTCTATCGCTGGACGTGTCTGGTTGGTGAGTCTAACCTATTCTGGTGTCTATGAAATGGTCGTGTTGAAGTGCGTCGTATAGAGGTTGCTCTTCTATGCATCATTGCTTTCAATATCTTTGAATCCGGGTATGCTATCAAGTGCCCTCGTCCAGCACCGCCCCCAACTCCCGGCAAACCAAAGAACGTGTTCACGTCGCCTACCAAAGCCTCGCAGAATACCCCTCAAAAGCCTTTCAAGATCCTCTCACCGAACGCAAGTTCTTCTCATTAATTACCCTTTGCTTTGAATCTAATTGTCTTTCCGTGTATAGTCAAGCTCCCAACCACAGAAAGCTTTTACATTTTCACCGTCGGCCTCACTATCCTCGCTAACGAGCTCGACGGGATACCAACCATCCCCAATTTCGACCCCAACGAGAGTCGTACAATACCCGTCTATCTCGGCCTCCGGAAGCAGCATCTCTTCATCAACATCTACCGTCGGCTACTCACCGAGCCCATCCGTCTCCGCGTACCGAGGAAGTCGTTTCAATAGTAGCACCGGCCGTATGTCTCACACCATATGGTTGCTTGATCGTTTGACTGACTATGCATCTCTCTTTTTTGTCTCCTGCAGGCGCATTAGATGGCTCTTACCTAGGCCGGATCGTAAAAGCCGAAGAATCGGATGAGGAATAGGTCAACTGCTGACGCGGACGATTCATGCTTGCTTGTACGCCTATTCGCGAGGGGATCTTTGCTTGATTTCAGAACGACAGTGTAATTTATGGTTGCGTTTACGTCGAGAGCATATTTTTGGGACATACGTTCAAGGAAGCTTTCGGTCTCTGCGATATGGTTGAACAGCGTCCGTGCCGGTAAATTTCCAGGATGCATACAAGGCGTTCTCTCGTAACAAACATGCAACTTCCCTTGACTTTCAATGCGAGGTTGGGATTTTCCATTCCATCTTCGATCCACACCTCGATACCCTATGCTCGAAAACGCGTTTTTGACCTAACTATACAGTACTTTCCAACTAGATCTATATAGATGCTTTCGCAAGCCAAGCTCTGCAAGGGTCGATGGCGTAGTTGGTTATCGCATCTGTCTAACAAACTTAGTCGCAGTCTCTGTTCAGTTCTGGACAGAGATTGCGATTACGGCCACAGAAGGTCGCCAGTTCGAACCTGGCTCGACTCATCTTTTGCTTCTGAACCTGAGAATCAACCATGCCTCCTGGCTTCGATGTTTTCGCGAGTCCAGATTTTTCGTTGAGCTGCACAAGATGATCTAGGTTTGCTTGTGATAAGATCAGTATGATTGCTTGGACTCATCCATGATGGCCCGCATGCCAAAATGAGATATCAACGTTTTTGTTCTCAACCCTCATTTGCCCTAACAGCGCCTGCAAGATCTAGAATTTGAAATATCACATTTTCTGTCTCGATAGGAACCGACGGTCTATCGGCTGAGGGCTGGGACAATAGCCGCCATATTTTGTCGACCTGGACGCCTCGGTTGGTTTTAGTTGGGCTGGTTCTGCGACGCTCATTCTCACTGTCCCATCATATCGTTGTTTTTGTTCTACCCATCAATGCTAGCGCATGCCAACGGAACGAACGCTTTTGTTCCCTTTCAATAGCATCTCCTATGTCCAGAGGAGGGAAACAACAAGTGGACTGGACCAGCTTGTTTGTCTGCTCGACTGCCACGGTAGCTCCGGCTGGTTGTCACCGTTCCATTCTTTCTGTGTAGAGAATACTCTTGTTGCGAGGGTGCGCACTGCTGTTGTGGATTCAGCGGGCCCACACACCATTTGACTTGTGGTAAGACCGCCGCTTGTCCTACTGCCAGTGTGCACCCTGGTTGGCGTGGGGACGAGCCTTCGGGATATAAGGCGCTTCTTGCGACCTTATGCCGCCATTACTCTTACCCCACGCACTCTACACATCGGACATGTCCCCACCAGCCACGAAGTGGTTAATCGAATGTTCTCGAGCCCTTAAGGGCATTGCCCTGAAGCTGAAAGGGGCGGCAACATTCGACGCAAGCCCAAAGCTTGACAGCCTCCCTTTCGAAATATGGCTGGAGATATTTTTGTCTGACGTGCGTGGCTTCAGAATGTCATGTCTTTGCACCTGGAACTAACTTGTCACAATAAGCCCGACTGGTTTGTCCCCAGCAGGCTTGGGGAGCTTCGACTAGTGAGCAAGGGTCTCTCCACCAGCATCGCGCCAATACTCTTTTCCAAAATCTACTTCAATATTCCTTTTTTCTTTGGCAAACCTTACCACGAATATGAACAGAGATTGGCCGACAAACTCGGAGTCATAGTCGCAAGTCGAACCGACAACGTTCTGCATTTGGCCCGGCATGTAGTCATTCGGATTGGGGTCAGCCAGCGCTGGGGATATGAGGATACCGACCTCCCTCAGGATGAGGTCGACCATATTGGGATCGCAGCCCAAAATTTGGCGACGCTGCTGGACTCACATGGTCACCATATTATCAGCATCCAGTAAGGATCTTCTCAAAATTGTCCGTCCGCTATTGATTCCCTTTAGTCTGTCCATGAATAGGAGTGACGGGCCCGAAAAGCCAGCGGAGGATGCAGTGCTTTCCCGCTGTGAACGCATCATGAAGAACACAATTTCGGGATTACGCGGGCCCCTTCACTCAATCACTTTGCATTTCTCAAGATACGTTCCCACTGAATTTCCTGCGGAGGTCGTTGACCTAGCCTTGGGGTCCTTGAACGTCGATCTCGACTGTTTAGACTGGCCATGGGACTTGGACTCTGTAGCATCAAGATCGCTTGCGCAAAGGCTTCTGACTCCTATTTTAAGCTCCAAAGCGCTTGAAAAGCTGTCTTTGCGCCACATGGGCGGAGCCCGTTTTTTTTCCGAAGACCTCTCCGAGGTGCTCAAGAGCATCCCAGCTTGCAGCCTCCGGTCTCTCGTTATTGAACGTGTCACTTCTAGAGGATTGGTTCTTCCAGCATCAATGTTGACTGCGCTGAAGGGGCTAACGTCTCTCGACGTTTCTCGGGCATCATACAGTGGTGACTTTGACTGGTCTACCCTGACTAGCGCGAACATCTATCTGCAGAAAATCGTTGCAAGAGTACCCACCAGCTCAATCCTCGTGTATCTCGAAGGCTATCAAGGGCTTCAAGACCTGAAATTTGCTTTTGATCAAGGCCAATATACAGAGGAAGATCTGGAACTTGCCCAACAGTTATTCACGAAGACCCTTCCAGCACATCGGGCAACACTGCGTTCCTTCGACTCCATCAGGACCGCTCCCTGTATGCCTGAATGGCTTCCTCATCTCTCGAATTTGAGCGGGATTGAATCCTTGGCTTTGTTTGTCAACATCTTTCACGGGCGATACCCAGAGCCGAGCCGAGCCGCTTCGTGCGTAAGTATCATTTACTTATTACAAGTCAATATTGCTCACTTCTGAGACCATTAGGATGCAGTAATGACCGCGCTCTTGTCTATGGAAAGTCTTAGGAAGGTCTGCTTGGCACCACACCAGTGCTTCAGCGTTCCTCTGGCAGTCCCCAACCGTGAGGACTTCGTCTACCAGCTTTGGTTCGACTCTATTCAAACCATTCACCGATTTTATGACGCTATGCGGTGCTTCACCTTTTGTCCTGAGCCTGGAAGGTCACCTTTTTCGCTTAGCTTATACTCTGAGTCGGGTGAGTCGGTGAGGTTTGAAGCCACGCCTGTGGGCAACCGCTCTGACCCCCGATCCTCGACTGATGGCCGTTTTCGTTACGCAAATATCCCGGCCTTCGATCTTTCTCCCCTTTGCAAGAGATGCGGCTGTCTTTCGGTCCTCGAGAAATGCCGCAAGGATATGTCAAGGTTAATAAAAGGTGACCCGGATCTCGTCTTCACACTGCATCTTGGTGGGGACGAACCCTACCACGCAAGGTTTAGAAGTAGCCATAAATGTTCTTTGTCAACGAGATCTGAGATTGCCAAGTTAGATTAGATTAGATCACTGCCATTAATTATTAGCTGGGGTACCTTCCTTTGTTATAACGCTACACAAGGGCTAGAGAGCCTTCCGCCCTCTCCAATCTACCTTAGGGGCCGACTTTGACCTGGTCCCAACCTATCTCACTACGTACTCGCTGGGTCCAGGGACCTAAACACCCAGCCCAGTACCCGAACTACACTGCCAGCTGTGGTGGAACTTCGACGCACTTCCACTTCGCCCCTAAGGACCGTCGTCTGTGTCTGTGAACCATCTCTGTAAAATGAGAGAATGAGACAAGTGGTAAAATGCCCTGAAAAACCCATTGCATCGGTTGTTCGTGATCTTCTGCGTTTTGAAAGTGCGCGCAGGGATGGCTTGCTAAGTAAGTATCTCGCTCGAGCTCAATGTCGTTATCTCTTCGTACGCGATGTTGTGGTAACCCCGCACCACCCTTCCTACCACCAAACCGCTTCCAATTAACCTTCTCAGCCTCCCTCGCCCTCCCCTTCTAATCGTAGATATACCTTTTGAGCTGATAATACCTCAATCAAAGTTCATACAAAAGACACCATACTCGTTAGATATCGAAGAATTGTAGATACATGTCAATGTGCTACTCAGGTCGTTATATATTGGAGATACAACTTGAGGTGTGCGTCAACGCGAAGAGACTTTATTGGTATTTCGGAGATGTAGCTACTGAGAGCTCAGCTCACGCGTAGCGAGGACTGACTAAGTTGAATTCAGTTCCAAGACGAGAGTCAATCCTGCATGTCATAGGATTGAGAAAGCGTGGACGGTCCAGGTCCACCTTGCTGCCGACGGCGCTTGGGCTCCGAAGCCTCCTCATCGACCAAGAAATCTCGAGAGGTACGCTTCTTGATCATGTTTGGGAGCTCGATGAGAGGCTCCTTGCCCTTGTACGACCTAGTTCTGGGTTGGCACAAGGCAGAGGGAAGAGGAGGCGGAGGTGGAGCCCCCACAGATATCTCTACTCTCCTCAGGCTTGTCTGTGACCGAGTCCTGGGAAGGCTCGGCTGAGCCTGAGGGAGAGCAGGCTGTACTGCCTTGCCTTGGGATTGTGTTCGACGTCTTGGTGCAGCAGGGGGTGGTGGAGGTCGCATCTGAGCGGTGCTAGATGCAGTGACACTGCCCTTGGGTCCCTTCTTGCCTTGGGATTGAGTTCGAGGTCTGGGAGTTGGAGCAGCCGGAGGCGGTGGAGGTCCCATTGTAGAATCACGAGCTGTGGCAAGTGAAACGATCACAGCTGAACGGGGTTGAATGTTGGCCTTTGGTAACTCGATTTCTTCTCTGGCTTTCTCCAAAGCGGCATCAAACAGGCCCAATATATAGTCGTAATGCCCATCGACATTCTTGAGTACCTCAGAAAACCGGTTTTCGATGATACCGTCTGCGTTGGGAGGGTTTATATCATAGATCATCAGCTCCTTCTCACTGACCAGGTCATACATGTATTCCCGGAACTTGACAAACAAATCCCAGCAGGAATAACGCCAAGACTCGTCCAGTGCTGCGCTGGCTTCCTTAACGATACCCTTCATCGAGATAAACCCCCATTTGATGCCAAACGCCATTTTCATATCACCCCAAAGCGTGATGTTCTCCTGCAAGGCGGCCTTAATTTCTTTGACTGGCTCACCATTGGCTTTGAGAGTAAAGATGAAGAAGTTGAAGATCCAGAAGAAGGCCTCCATGTCATCTAGATAGTCGTGTGCCGGAGGGTTTGATAACTTGAGCTCGTACTTGCTTTTCAAAAGGATAAGAGAATAGAACATGGGTGTTCCCTGGCAAAGTCAGCGCGATCAATATGTCAATTGTAGTACAGACAGAGAGGGAGTCGGAAAGTTGGCTCACAGTCCTGAAATCTTGGCAAATCTCTGTAACATGTCTTCCGGATCCAATGGCCATATCGAGATCTATCAATATGCCCCGAAGGCCCTCTGGGGCTCCCTTCAAACCAAGGAGAATGTTGCTCGGTGAGATGTCGCGATGATGAAGGCCCAATTTTACGAGGGCGTGATGTGCTGGGCAATTTCATCGAAGTCAGCAAAACAACCCGATCGATGTAGAACTAATCTCGAAACATACCTGCAATCACATCCCGAAATGCGGCAAGAAACTGTTTGGCCGACGTGAACTTGTCAATCGTTTTTCCATATGCCTTGAGAACGATCCGAATTGAGGTGCGGTTATGAAACTCCCCCTCGTATTCCTTGAAGTTCCCCCGGTAGTGTTTGGTCTGGGCTCTTGCACTTTCATAAGATACCATTTCCCCAATACCAGGTGTTCCTTTGGTCTGTTGAAGCAGCTCATACTCAGGCGTGCGACCGTCAGACATCCAGTAGTCCTTGACCAGAAACTCGTTGCCATCTCGATCTTTAATTGACCAGCAGATCGTACCACGTCCACGAACAGTGGTTCGAATGTAAGGCCTGATACTTGTCAGCTCGTAGGTAACGATGGTGTTGTCAGGGCCGATGGCTCTCAATGTGCCACCTGTTTGATTTCCTTGACTGTCGAGCGTCCATTGTACCGAGTCGTCAAGACCGAGCTCGTGTTCGTTGATGATACAGAGACCTAGTATGAGGCGGACGAAAATCACGGCGCCATCGCGGCCATGAATGTTAAAAGGCGGAGAGTACTGCGCGCCACTGCGGTCGAAATGGAACAGCCGCGCTTGAGACTCAGTTACAATGAGGGCGCGAACGAAACGACGATTGGGCTGTTGAATGAACACCTGCCTAAAGACGAAAGTCAGTGATTCGGTACAGTTGCTGAGAGAGATAAGCTCACCTGGCATAGCCACCTAGCTGGGTGAGGTGGTCGTGCCATTTCTTGATCCGCAACTGTTTCTTTCCGTCCAAAAACGCGGCAGAGTTGGAGAATCCCAAGGGCGCACCGTCAGATGGGCGGGAAAATGAGGGACCAGTAGCTTTGATGGATATGTCAGGGCAAGAGAAATGTGAACTCGTAGTAGTCCCGATAGACTCGTGCTTAAAGTGCGTAGTACTCGTGTTGACTGCATTTCGCATATTGGCTGTTCCGGGAGGAGCAAGATTCGTCAGAATGGAGTTGACAATGTCGCAAACTGGATCGTAAAGTTCTCTCTCATCCTCGATAACTTCGGGAATCCGAGTCCAGCGATCGTTATTGAACTCCCCCGAAGTGTCCAGATATCGGATAATTGCGGCCTTAGACCTCAGATTTCTATAGAGCGTTCCAACCCAGTACTCGTCAGAAAAGATGGGTTCGCCGAGCTCCTCAATGAGGAGGTCAGCAAGATCTTTGGCAGAGTTCTCTTCATTTGCTGCGTGAGTGGTGGCCCTGCAGGGTGTCGATGAATCCTGTCCTCCAGAGAAAGTTTGAATGCTTTTTGCGAGACTGGCTCGGCGACTCGGAGGTGTGGCTGGTGCTTTTTCAGGCGCGAGGTCGGAGTTGCGGACAGCAAAGGTAACTCTTGAGGCTAAACGAGCCTCAAAAAAACCAACATGCCCTGCTTGAGGAGTCATCGAGGAGCGGTGTGCGGCGGGTGAAAGATCGGTAGCAGGAAAGGAGGCATGGTTCTCGTTGCAATCCCCGGGTGCACTATCTTCTTGACAAGAGATACTTGAGGAATTTGTGGCAGCATTAACGTCACCCTCAATAGGGCCGATAGGCGGTGTTCCAACTTCAGGGACGACTTCATCATCGAAGAGATGATTTTCAGTGAGGATCTTTTGCTCAAGGGTAGTCTTGCTGTTGGAATTTGAGCTGTTTGCGTTGTCTAAGCGGGAACTTCGGCCAGCGATGTCGCATGGCTCAGACAGCTTGGAGGGATGCATTTGAGGGGATGAGGGAAAGATGGGTCGCTCAACAACGTGTGGTTTGACAATATTTTATATGTTGTAGGCTCGGCACCAATACTGGAGAAAGGACCTTCGAAAACGTCGCCCATTTGGGCGTCAATCCCTACTTGATTAAGAGAACAAAGGTAGACACTCCGGGGCGTTGAGCGCGAGCGGTCATGGTGCATCCAAGGCCTCGACCTATAACGGAGCCTCGGATGTCCAATATGTCCAAAGCTTCGAGAAAGCCGAAATAAAATAGTCTATATGTAGATGTGTAGGCCCCAAAATAGAGGGATTTCGAACAATCTTCAGCTATCTGCCTATGTTCGGCAGGCCGGCGATCAAACTGTTGTAGCCCAAATGGGTGTCCAGGTGCCGTTGTGAGGCGACACGGTCACATGTCTAGATCACTACATGCGGACTCGGCTGATGGTCCCAACCACTTTGCCTCATAACCACCACCATCCCACTCGCGATATCCTCTTCCACATTATCGAACCCATTGTCTCCACCGTATACAACAACACTAGACCCTGTTCAATCATCATGAAACCTGCTCGACGCTCCGCGTGCTCAACGGACGACGACAAGGACCCAGCAGTCGTCTTGGGGGACCTCCTTGCTCAAGAATTAGGGAAGAACACACCGATGACGGATGACGACTGGGAATCCTCTCTATACCTCGACGTCGCGGCACCGCAAGAAATCGAAAAATTTCTGGAGAGTTCTGGAGAGTACGAGAACGGTAGATGGGTCAGGCTTCCAGGAGCGCCTAGGATCGCGTCTGAACTCAATGAACCTCTCTGCAAACTCATCAACTCCATCCTCGAGCACCTTCTCCCCTCCAATGGAAGCACCTCCCGCGTTGCCGTTGATACTCATGCCCACCATTTCCAAGCTGAAAATATTCAGGGAACTCACCGTCGCTGCTCACCTGACATCGTTGTCAAAGCATCCGGCCCTTCGTTCTTGTGTCCGAAGGGTTCTTCCCTGGGATTCTCGAACATCGCCACTTGCTTTGATACCAGGTTGGACGATGAAGCTGAGGATTACACGCGCCATCTTGCTTATTCGACAGCCTACGCGAAGTAAGTGACTTCCCTCTCTGTTGTTGTTCCTTCAACCCATGCGATGTGATTTAGGTATATGTTTGTCCACCAGCCCAATCGCTTCTTTTCTCGCTCTCTGGTTATTACCGAGAACCGGGCAAACCTCTTCCATTTCGACCGCAGTGGCGCTCAGTACAGTCCCTTGTTCGACATCCACGACAAGCCCCGCACGTTTATTCGACTGATTCTCGGTCTCTGCGCGATTGACGAACGCATCCTCGGTCTTGACGATACCGTCCAATGGTCCGTGGGCGCCGACGGGAAGAGGAAACGAGGTACCGTGAAAACCTTCGACCCTGATCAGTCGATTGTCTGGTACGACCTGGTGATGGACGAACAACCTTTCGTTCGCACTAGTTTGCGCGGCCGGGGCACAATCTGCTGGGCGGCAACGAATGCAAAGGGTGAACACTTCATAATCAAGGACTACTGGGTGTCTGGGGGCCAAACCACCGAATTCGGATTACTCGAGGAAGTCAAGGGCCTGCGCGGGATTTGCCAAATGGTGTCTCATGAACCGAGCCGTGCTCAAACAACCGATTTCCGTGGAAACACGGATAGGTTCGAGCAGAGCGCTTTTCGCAAGCGCACCGCGACTCGCATCGTGATGAAAGCGTATGGTCCCACTATTGAAAACTTTTCCTCCGTGGAACAAGTCCTTGCCGCACTCCGAGATGCGATTGCAGGTATGGTTCAATGTTCCTGTTCCGATCTACCTTTCATTGACTTCATTGTAGCACACAAACTATTGCTCTCCAAGAACATACTTCACCGCGACATTTCTCCGAACAACATACTCTTGGGTGTACCTGGATCAGACGACGGCGAGCTAGGAATTTTGATCGACCTAGATCTTGCCCTCAGGATTCACCAACTAGGAGCCCAGCACCGGGCTGATCCCAAAATAGTGAGTTCACTTCTGCCGCGGCTCCAACAACTTGTGATGCTAATTCTCGGTGGCAGGGTACTCGGATGTTCCAATCTATGATGGTTCTACGAACTGCTGAGATGAAGGAAAAAGAAATCTCAGCGCACGATTACTTGGACGACCTCGAGGCTTTTTTCTGGGTCTTTTCGTACCTCGTCTGCTTCTACAGAGCCGACGGCACGCCTGCTCCCAAGAGCATTTTCCAAGCACACCCGCAGTCGTGGCTGAAAGCCAATCCTGTCGAGGCTCATCGAAGAAAGCTGTGCTTCCTGTCGTTGCGTGGTATCGTTTGCGAGGCAAAGCTCTACATGGACGACGGTTGGCGTTTTGCTTGCACCGACTTGTTCTTCAAGTTCAGGGAGTATATGTGGAAGCTCGCGGACAGGAAGGAAGAGCTCGCTTTCGAGGACATCGAAGGCGAACCAGACGAGTCCGGTCCGAACAAGTTCGCCTCGATGCTCAAAGACGTTGACGAACACTACGATCACATACTCGGCCTCTTCGATGAGGCGCTGGAGAAGACGAGGGAGGCTGCCAAGGCAACATCGTTCTTACCAAAGTCTGCAACTCAGTCTGAGTCCAGCTCATTGCCTGTTTCGCAAACCGTTCATGTCTCCGTGGCTGCTCCAGCCAATGAACCGCCCATCTCTCCTCAAAGGCGTGCGACCTCCCCCTCTTCCACCAATGATCAGCCCACTGTAGTTACACCCTCACCTTCCACACCATCCGATCCTGCAACCCTCATAGTAACCTCAACTTCATCTCGAGGCTCCAAGCGCCGATCCCATGAGGCTGAGTTGGAGGACTCGCCTACACAGGTCAAGAGGCAACGTCCGCCCAGTCGGCGACTGTTGAAGGCGACTCACTAGGTTTTCAACTAGCAATAGCAACACTGCACGGAGGGATTTTTATTGGCTTTGATATCGCGCTTTCTCGTATCCGTCTTATTCATATCTCATACATTATCAAATCTTCTGCCTTGTAGAATATTGTAAATACTGATTTGTTTAATCTCCATTACGCCTCACCAAATCCTCGAGAAATGTTCGATGAAAAGTTGGCATCTGTGAAAGGCGTACTCGAGGAAATATAACCAGCAAAGGGCGCAGTAAGATCTAAGCGCGTTTATAGGATGTAATGATTGGAATAGGTGGCTGTCGCCATGTTCGAACTTCCTCGCTATAGAAAGCGCTTCCATGAAGCTTTTCGGACCAATTTTTGAGGTTCTCTGCTTTCCAGCGGGTACTGTACAGAGATCGGAAAACCTGCGAAATGGGTCAACGGAGAGTTGACAAGTTCCTCACCGAGCATACCTTCCACCATCGTTTACAAAATGTCGAATGACTTAGATCCTTCCACCGACTTTCTTAATTGTCTACGCACAAGTCGATCGCTCACAGAAATCTCTCCCCGAGTTCGAAAAAGCATGCAAAGATGGCCAGTAAAAGGGTCCGAGGTTAGCGGAAGGATTCGAGGAGCTCCGGAATGCCTCCATTATGGAGCTTAACAAGAAATACGGGACGCGACGGTCACATGTCTAGATAACTACTTCCGAACGGCCCCCGCCCACTTTGCCTCTTAACCACCACCATTGCACTCTCGAAATCCTCTTCCACGCCACCAAAACCACTGTCTACTCAGTTAATCCTAACACTAGACGCTGTTCAATTATCATAAAACCCACCCGCCTCTCAGCATACTCAACGGACGACGACAAGGACCCAGCAGTAGTCTTGGGGGACTTTCTTGCTCAAGAGTTGGGCAAAAACACACCGATGACGGATGACGGCTGGGCATCCGCTCTATATCTCGACATTTCGATACCTCAACAAATTGAACAATTCTTGGAGAACTCCGGGGAGTACCAGAACGGCAGATGGGTCAGGCTTTCAGGAGCACCCAGTGCTGCTTCTGAACTCAATGAACCTCTTTGCAAGCTCTTCAACTCCATCCTTGAGCGCCTCCTGCCCTCCAATGGAAGCATTTCTCGCGTCGCCGTCGATACTCATGCCCACCATTTCCAAGCTGAAACCATTGAGGAAACCCAGTGTCGTTGCTCCCCTGAGATCGTTGTCAAAGCATCAGGCCCTTCCTTTTCGTGTCCGAAGGGTTCTTCCCTGGGATTCTCGAACATTTCCACTTGCTTTGATACCAGGTTGGACGATGAGGCCGAGGATTACTCGCGCCATCTTGCCTAGTTTATCGCTTATGCAAAGTCAGTGACTTCCCTCTCTTCCGTTGTTCCTTCGGCTCACACACTGCAATTAAGGTGCATATTTGTTCAACAGCCCAATCGCTTCTTTTTCCGCTCTCTGTTAATTACTGAGAACCGGGCAAGCCTCTTCCATTTCGATCGCAGCGGTGCCCAGCACACTCCCTTGTTCAACATCCACGATGAGCCCCGCACCTTCATTCGACTGATCCTCGGTCTCTGTGCGGTTGACGAACGCACCCTCGGTCTCGACATTACCGTCCAATGGTCTGTTGGGGCTGAAGGGAGGAAAGAGCGGGGCACCGTGAACACCCTCGGCCCCGACAAATCCATCGTCTCGTATGACCTTCAGATGGAAGAACAGCCTTTCGTTCGCACTGGTTTACGTGGCCGTGGCACCATCTGTTGGGCTGTGAAGAATGCAAAGGGTGAACGGTTCATCATCAAAGACTACTGGATGTCTGGAGGCCAAACTACTGAATTCGAATTACTCGAGGAAGTCAAAGGTCTCCGCGGTGTATGCCAAATGGTGTCGTATGAGCCGAGCCGTGCTCAAACGAACGATTTCCGTGGGAAAACGGATGAATTAGAGCAGAATGCTTTCTGCAACCGCACCGCCATCCGCATCGTGATGAAGGCTTATGGTCCTACTCTCGAGAGCTTTTCTTCTGTGGAACAGGTTCTCGCCGCGCTCCGCGACGCAATTGCAGGTACGGAGGTTCTAAGCTCTTGTTACGATCTAATTTTACTGACTTCGTTGTAGCCCACAGATTGTTGCTCTCCAGGGATATACTTCACCGTGACGTTTGTCCGAACAACATCCTCTTGGGGGCACCTGGATCAGACGACGGCGAGCTAGGAATTTTGATCGACCTAGATCTCGCATACCGAATCCACGTCCTTGACGCTCAGCACCGGGCTGATCCCAAAATAGTGAGTTGCCTTTGAATGCGCCGCCAGCGACTTGTGATGTTAATTCTCGGTGGCAGGGTACCCGCATGTTCCAATCTCTCATGGTCCTACGAACTGCCGAGATGGAGGAAAAAGAAAATCTCAGCACACGATTATTTGGATGACCTTGAGGCGTTTTTCTGGGTCTTTTCGTATCTCGTCTGCTTCTACAGAGCCGACGGCACGCCTGCTCCAAAGAGCATTTTCCAAGCCCACCCACAGTCGTGGTTGAAAGCCAATCCTGTCGATGCCCATCTCAAGAAGCTATCCTTCATGTCGTTGCGTGGTATTGTTTACGAGGCGAAGCGCTACATGGATGAGCGCTGGCATCTCGCTTGCACCGACTTGTTCTTCAAGTATATGTGTATATGTGGAAGCTCGCGAACAGGAAGGAAGAGCTCGCTTTCGAGGACTTTGAAGGCAAACCAGACGAATGCGGTCCTAATAAGTTCGCCCCTATGCTCAAAGACGTTGACGAACACTACGATTACATACTCGGCCTCTTCGATGACGCACTCAAGAAGACGAGGGAGTCCACTAAGGCAACATCGGGCTCATCGAACTCTGCCAACCTTGTGCCTGTTTCTCAGTCCGTTCCTGCACCTGTGGTCGCTGCAACTAACGGGCCCCCCATCCCTCCTCCAAAGGTAACAACCTCCTCTGATGGCCAGTGCACTGTCATGGCACCTTCCACTCCGTCCGATCCCTCAACCCTCATAGCGACGTCAACTTCCTCTCAAGGCTCCAAGCGCAGATCTCAAGGGGGTGAGTTGGACCACTCACCTATGCAGCTCAAGAGGCAATGTCCGCCCAGTCGGCGACCGTTGACTCATTAAGTCTTCAGCTAGCTGTATGAGCATTGTATCAAGTGATTCAATCGGAATATGAAGTCATTCTTTCTTGTACCTAACTTATTCGTATTCCATACATTATGAAATCTCCTCCCTTGTAGAATACTGAAAATACGAATTCGTTTAATCTTGATCACATCTCACTCAATTCTCGAGAAAGAGTTGATTAAGTGGTAGCATCTGCGAAAGTTCTCCCAATGTACTCGAGGGAACATAACTTACCAACGAAGCGCAATGACCGAGCCCTTTTCGCCGGGCATCCGTACTGGTGATTGATGTAGATGCCGAACGCACCTCCGTAACAATTGTTCAATATTGCGATTTTGGTCGAGCGGTGCCCCTCAGGCAAAGGGAAGATCTACACTCATTTCGCGGGAGAACGTAAAAAAATTCATTATTATTGATGATTCGTCCAACTCAGATTCAAGGCTGCAAAGCATACGTGCTAGTCGGCCTCAACGCCAATCCACTCGCCGTATATATTTCATCAATGGTCTTCATCTCATTGATGCTGTCCTCCCCAGGAATCCACCAGACAGGTTCTCGCCCTCTGACTTTATCCACAAACGCCTCAAGCTGATACCGATACGTCGACCACCACGTCTCTCCTCTGTCCTTCCACGCCAGCCCACCCTTGTATACCTGCTCGTACCTCGTCTTCCTGGTTTTCTTGTCCGTGATTCCGATGTAATGGTAGAGATGTGGAAGCATGGCGTTATAGAAGTAGACCTCCGCATGCTCAGTCTCGACCTTGATAGAGGGAAACTCCCAGAACCTGGGGATAATTCCATACAGCCACGGCCTCGCCAAATCCGTATAAGTGGTGCTATACACATCGCCCTCTCCGCCCCCTTTGAACCTCAACGTGGCGTGCATCGAGCTGTCCACCCTCGGATCGTTCTTCGCCGGGTGGGCTTTAGCGTACAAAACTGCGTCGGGGGTGCGAGCGTGTAGCGCAAAACGAGTGAACGAGACGGTGTACGAGGCGTCCATCAGGCTCCCACCGCTCAGCTCGTATTTCCACCTAATGTCGCCTGCGGGGACGGAAGGGGTAGAGGTCATCCTAGAGTCGGTTTTGAGGATGTCACCCAACTTCCCGCTGTCCAGGATTTCTCTGAATCGGTGTGCGGCGGGGTGGAATTGCCAATGGAAAGCTTCCAGCAGGACTTTGTTCTCTTTCTTCGTTAGGTCGACGAGGATTTCAGCTTCCTTGGCGTTGGATGTAAACGGTTTCTCGAGCAAGACGTGTTTGCCCGCTTTCAGCGATTTACACGCCCATTCAAAGTGGAGAGAGTTAGGGAGGGAGATGTAGACAAAATCAATCTGGGGGTCGGCGATGAGTTCGCCGTAGGATCCGTAGGAGACTTTGAAGCCGTGCTTGGAGGCGTATTTAGAGGCAGTTTCGGCATCGCGGGATGCAATTCCCCACAGGATGACATCCTCGTGCGTTTTACAAGGTTCGATAACTATACGTGAGGTGTACCATTTGTTGTTAGTTACCCAAAGGGCAATGATAAAGCCTGTAGATAGTATGCGCACTTCCGCCAATGTTAATCAACGCAGTGGACAGCACCCCGACCTTCAATGCGTTGTCCTTCTTCTGTGGAACAGCGTGCAGCCATGAGTAGGTGTATTCATGAAGGAACGTCAAGCCTTCGAGAAGCAGAGCCATATTATCTTTGAATGGAGAGGGAGAGTTTGTGTTTGCGGAGTGTAGCGAGGAACACTTCAAAATTTGGGAGGCGGAAGGCTATATAGATCGAGCTCTGAATGGGTGACGTCACCTTGCGTATCATTACCACCGTCATGAAAACAGTGGATGGAAGGTGCATTTAGCCATGTACAGACCTCCTTCAATGGGATTGGGTGAGCTTCCTTGGAGAAATGGAGAAGCTGCAGTGGCAGCTTGACAATCTCAAAAGCGCTGAGGCGATTTAGGGCTGGGTTAGTTTCGCACTGATTACTAACACGTGTGAATAATGCCTGTTATTAACATGTTATTAACATGTTAGTAACACCCTCCCTCTCGAGAGACTACATAGTACCTGTGTTAGATACTGTTAGAATTCAAGCAGCAGCGGGTGCATTCAGAAATCAAATTTCAGCTGATTTACATGGGAATCACGATGGGATTCACCATTTGCCTTCCTCTGCCTGTCCTGGACCTCCGGCATCGCCTGCATTCACTCTCATCTCCGAACATGGACTATGCTGATCCTCACCTTATCCCCAAACAAAGAATCAAGAATGTATTGTTGCCGCGAATGCGGCTTCTCATCAATCATCTACCAGACCAATTACCTGAAAAGAAGAATGCTGAATCGAAGTATGCATCGTTCCTCTCGTTCGCTTTGGACCCAGACATCTTGGAGAAGACTGGATGCGAGGTTGCCACTCTAGGTGAGCAGATGGAGGGCGTATTTGGTTGGAAAGCGCGAACCGAGGGCGATGGCATCATCCCGATTGACGAACGAGGCCCTGCCCTTGCCGCGCTTGTGGACGTCTTGGAAGAATTTTTCGAACGCCATTCTGCGAATAATGTTCTGAAGAAGTGGATCGTGGATATATTAAAGGGTTTGGAGAAGGTTTTTGCGTTGCACGGGACTCAGGTACGATTTTGAAGTCCCCGAGTCAAGGGCTGTAATGAGACCCAATTTGCTATGCATAGATCCCATTGGTCTCCCAGCCCGAGTCAGTGGCTCCATCAGTCCATAACAATGAACTGACTGCGAGCGCCAAACGTCCCCGATCAGAGACCCTTGAGGCTGCAGGTGTTCAGCCGCAATCGAAGTCGAAGAAGAAGAAAGGGCCGCGAGTTATCTATCAGACGAAAGTGAATGCGGAACCTGGCCGCCACGCCGACAAGATAACTTCGACACTTGTCATCCGCTTCAAATATGTCGACTCGAGCGAGGGGTTTGCATGGAAATGCATCGCACCTACCTGCACATACGAAGCAGAGGGAAATGTGGCGAAACCTCGAGTCTTAAAGCACGCTGCCACTTGCAAAAAGCTGAGGGAATGGAACTCTGACCTCTTTATGGACGCAGTGAGGGCATCGAAATCTCAGGCCCTCTCCGCTCAAGTTCCGTCTTCTGCGGAAGCCGGCTCTAGCTCTGCAGCCTCTGCTTCTGCCGACGTTCCACTGGCGCCAATTTCTAGCTCGGCTTCTACGCCAACCCTGATAAAGGAACCAAACAAGCTACCTGTCGAAGCTTTCAAAGCTGCTGGCCGGAAGCGGTTTGCTGAAGAAAAGCGAATCCAGCAGCTTTCAATCGACAAGGATGTTATGCTATTCCTGTGTGTCCACGGAATCACTCCGTCTGTTGTTGATTCGCCATTCTGGAAGAAGATCATGCGGCGGATTCCTGGGTACAATCCAACACCTGCGACAACATTCAAAGATAGCTACATTCCGCAAGAAGCGAATTGGGTTCGGGATCAGCAACTCCAGCTTCTGAAAGGAACACGAAATCTGACCCTTACCTTTGACGGGACAACTATTCGCAAACCACACTCGTTCTACACCACTCATGCAACGACGCCTCAGCGAGAAGTCTTCTTTCTTGGAGGTCATGGTGATCGTGTTACCCCCGAGCGCCATACCGCAACCTGGATCTCCGACCGATTAATGGAGGTAGGCTGTCATTTCTACAATCAAAATTCCGTGTTTCTGACAACTCTATATAGGATATTGAAGAAGTCGGCAAAGGAAATTGGGTTGCGGCATGCTCCGACAATACAAATGTCACAAAGGCCTCACGGCGTGTCACTGTTGGACATGTCCCAACTATGTTCGACCTGAACGATTCTATTCATCACATTCACGGTACAATTCAAGCTGTGACCAAAATTGACCACTTTAAAGAGGTATCACTTCGTTTCAACTAATTCACTATTGCTCAGAATTGGTGCTAAACAATTACTCTCCACAGATGATCACTCTGCTTCGTGCAATGCTCAAGCATTTCAAGAAGTCACCGCTCTCGGTCAAGTACGTACGAGAGGAATGGGCCAAAACTTCGTCCGAGCCCTTCAAGAGCTTCAAGTCGGTCGCCAAGACTCGTTTTGATACGATGTACGTCTCCGCTTGCTCCGTCAAGCCATATCTTGCGATTGTTCGGAGCCTTGTAGCCAAGAAGAAGATTACTTTCAAGGTATGGATCAATTCTCAGTCAATTATGCATGTTCTCATTGGTTTACACACGCAAAAGAGCACTCAGGTTTAGGGCTTGTTCTCCAATCGGAGTCTCTCAAGCAAATATCCCTGGTTTCAGCTAGTGCTCGACCAATACATTGATATTGTCGAGCCCATGATTCGGGCATTATGGTGCCTTGAGTCAGCATTTGCGAACCCATCGGATGTCTACGCTTTCTGGCTGGCCATTGGCGCAACCCTCAAGAAGTTATTCCGATTAGCAGTAGATGAGGGCGGAGTTCCTATTGCAGTCGCAAACGAGGTCACCTGTATATTTGCGCAAATTGTGCGAGTTTGCAGATGCAAACCCTGGACAGGGCCACCCACTCCTCCAAGAGATTGGTTCCTGGTCAGCACTCCAGGAATTCAAGGAGCAGCTGCCACAGTTCTGGAACCGGATCGGCATATGGCTGATTGCAGATTCTGTGAAAGACGAGAACCCGCTGGAATGGTGGGAGAGTATGGGTTCAAATATGTATGGTCGAGTGTTGGCGGTACGTCAACTAATGATTTTAATAGCTGATTGTCTCTGACTCTATACACTTCAGATCATCGGTCAAGCAGTGTTTTCAATCTTGGCAAACTCGATGCCAGACGAGCGAACAAACTCTGCGATTACATGGCTTAATTCAGCCATTCGGGGGTCTTAGTACATGGAGACCGTGGTTGATCATATTCAAATCCGTCAGTGGTATACTACGCATGCGGTATGATTCATCATTTTGCCCTGAGTACCCCAAGCTGATCTGTTCTAGATACCGGACGGGCCAGACTTCGCGAAATTACACAATGGGAAGAGCACAGCCAAGTACCGGCCGGTGGTCAAATTTAGCTGCTTGGACGAGAACGCCTTGAAAAGGCTTAGCGGCGAAGACAGTGAATCCGACAAAGTTGCAGGTAAACAGCCAGATGTGGCCGGTGAAGAAGAACTCATTGTTTTGGACCCATTGGTCTCTCGGGACGATAGTGATTCGGAGAGTGACTCGGAGGCTGTTGACCCCTCACCTCGGGGTACAGGGTCGCTCGTCTTCTTCGACGATACTGAGAAGCGGGAGGAGTTTCAAGTTGACGGTGTCATTGATCTCAATGCCGTCGACCTTCTGACTTTTCTCTCCTCCAAGTTATCTGCTGCCGACATCCATGCAGCCAAAAATGCCGAAAATAGCAGTGGCAATGCAGAAACTCGCCTAGTTGGGAGCGGGACGGATGCACGCCGCCCTCGCAAGGCTCAGGCATCAGATTGGGAAGACGACTGAGACTTTAGAATTAGCCTAACACCGGTTAGAATTATTTCTAGCAATTTATAACGTGTTTTTAACAAAATTGTTAGTAACTGTTAGTAAATGGTGTTAGGAATCGCGCTCAGCCCCCTCAGTGTTAGCTAACATGTTAGGCCGGCGTGGTGAATTTCTAACCCAGCCCTAAGGCGATTATGTAATGGGTGAAATAGTGGGCGCCGTCCGGAGTCTCAGTAGGGGGGTCGGACCTCGTTTTCTCCTGATGGCTTGAATCAGCATGTAACGGGAAGGAGTAGCGCTTGCTAGGGAGATGGTACGTTGCCAGTTCATCCGCAGCATGGTCGTTATTTGGTGGGACGTCTTGTATCAGCCTCATGACGACCACGAGTCGCCCACATTGACCTCAGGTGACCTCTTGGAAAAGTCTCGAACGAAGGTAATTAAATGCACAAGGCTTCCTCCGCGCTACAAACAAGTACTCACACGAAGATACCATAAATACCGTGCTTCCCATCTTCGACCTCCCTCAGACTTGAAGCGAGCACTGTGCTATTAGTAGGACATTGGAACCGTGTCATTCGACCGCGCAGTGTTCCCTTCACCGGATTGGTACGCCCATCATCCTTTTCCTTTGAAGAGTCGAGCATGCTCGTACACGAGCGCTTCTCCCACCGTTTGATAAAGGCCTGCTTCCAAGCAGGTATCGTAAAGGCACCTGCAGTTCCGAGGATTCGGTCAACGGCGAGTCTAACGGTGAGTCCACAAGAGCTTCAAGGGCAATACTCTCCAGCACAATTTAAGGAATATAGACTGACGCAGTGTCTTTTGGCATCCCTCTTCCGACCGTTTCGTCACCCAAAGTGGATCGGCTTCGCCCGCAGGATGTCAAGTTTCAGCAAACAAACAGACCATCTCGCTGCCTTCTTCGCACAGTATCCAGCATTCCCCTACAACAAATACCGTTCCCCGACAAACGAGTTTAATCGTCTATGCCGCCATCAACGCTGGAAACGTAAGGATCCAGTCCAAAAGGATGCATACAGATCGTTCGGAGACGCACTAGCAAGGCAGTTCAACGCCAATTTCGGACATGATGCCGGAAAATTGAGCTCATGGCAGACTCTATGCCGCACGTTGGGTATTCCTGCACCGAATGACCTTGTCGAAGCAAGAAAGGTGAGTGCTAAGCCTCAATCAGTTGTTGTGACTTTACTAGTACTTCTATTCAGCGATGAGAGAGTGTATCACTTACCAAGACGCTGACATGGATTCCTGTAGGCTGTCTTTAATACCCACGTCAACCTCGTCGATCTGACACAGAGCTACGGCTGTGCCGAGAAGATTGAAACATTCCCTACAGAAGCTGCATTGAGCGACTACTCGCTCAATCAGTGCCGCCCCAAAAAGATTTTCCCCCCATCCAAGGCTGCTGGGACGTTATTACAGGCTTTACTTCGAAAGATTCTTCAACCCCCTGATGAGTCGTCGGTAAGGGATGTATTTAATAGGATTGTAAATGTTCATCCAGGCAAGGGAAAGAAGAAGAGGAGCAGGAGGAGAAGGGGGTAGAGGGCCTTCGACATACATATACCGATTACATTTTAGATTTCTTGAAAGTCACCGCATCGCATCTGTACCTAATTTCGAATCGTTCGGCCATCGCTGTGTGCGCTTGCTGATTTATACTCACGAAAGAATACGCCATCTGACGTCGTTGATAAGGTCCAGGTCCCCAGTCCCCAGTCCCCAGTCTTCTGACCGGGCTTCCACCTAAAAGGCTGTCTAAATGCGATCAGGTGTCCAGAACTTCTTCCACTTCAGGAAGCTGCACAAACAAGCAACCACTAGGTAACGCGGTATAAATACCAGGCGTCCCGGCACAATGGAACCCCACAAACGAAGACCGCGTTGGGAACTCCTACATTGGCTTCCCTTCATCGTCTTGGTATCTCCTGGTCCCCTTCTTGAATTGTTATCCCTACAGTGTTCTTCTTCCCTCGAGTTCAAAGAGTTTATAACTTCTGCGAAGGATGCCTAAAGGAAATTCCAAGGTTAGCTTCTTCTCGCCAAAATTCCTAGAAACCGAGCGAGAAACTCACTGACTGAAACCCGTAGACCACCCACTTGACCAAAAAGAAAAGGAAGGTCCGCGACTCGAGGCCTCTTGAAAGCTTCTTCGAGAAATACTCGCATACGTTCACTTACGACTCCACCGAGCCCGCAACGTCGGAGTTCAACCGGCTCTGTAGGGCAATGCCATGGGGCCGTGACAAGACTAAACAGAAAAAAGCTTATGAGGAATTTCGGGATGCCCTCGTTATGGAGTTCAACAAGAACTACGGAACGGATGCGGGCGATTTGAAGTCGTGGAAGACGTTGTGTGATGCAGTCAGGATCAATCCCATCCCAGATAACTTGCCTGAAGCGAGGAGGGTGAGTGCACTCGTACACTAGTATAAATAGATCAATTGTACTCACATGTTTACATTGCGTAGGCGATGCTGGGTGTTCACGTTAACTTGGTTGATCTGACGTGCAGGGTTGGCCAATCCGAGATACCCCTTTTCCCTACTGAGAAGGAGCTCAGCGAGTACACGCTCAGCACGAACAAGATTTTCCCCAGGGAGAACATATATTCTGGGAGTTTGCTGAAAGAGTTGCTTCGCCACATTTTCAACCCGTCCGCCTCACGTGGACGCGGGAGTGGACGATATCGTCGTCCTAGATCCAAGGCCAGTCGCGAGGCGCCCCCTGCGATGACGACGAGTGGATGAAAGAAAGTAGCGAATTAGTCTTGTGTCTGCTGTTCGCGATTTTTGTGGGCTTGATTAGTCGGCCATTTACTTTACTTGAAAGACAATGTGTATGTACATACCGCGAGGTGCCCGATGCTTTATTAATGTAACAGCGCTGCAATGTTAACTTCAGTTTCAAATGAGTTTCTCGTCCCGCTTGAGGCTCGCCAGCTCCCAAACTTCTTGGCGCATAAATGCATTTTGAATGGTTGGCGCTGAACAGACGAGAAGGATTGCGCCGCTAGGCCCCAGACGGCGAATCGGTACTCGAGTGGAGAAGAGGTGAGGGATACGGCGCGGCAACGGATCCGTCAAAGAGTCGGACTCAGAGAGTGTCAGAAAGTTTGGCAACACCGCCTGGAGTAAGCGACGACGAGCGTCGTATTATCAAAATCAACCACCATCTTTAACGATGAACACACTCCAGGCTATTCGCCTCCCTCTCGCATATGCTATCCTCATCATGCATCCCGAATGTTGAACAATGGTGACGTTCTCGTGATGATGGTGAAAGAAGGGTTGGTATCCATACCGAAAGGAACCAAATTCCCGGCACTCTGCAGGGTCATTATGGCGCTCAGCGCTCTGGATATACACGATTTCGGAAGTACCGATGGACGAGGCGGAAGGAAGGGATAAGATCGACGACACGTCTTCCCTCGATGTTCACAAACCTTCAAGTCACCCCTCCCCGTCGCCACAACCCGCGCAAATTGCTCGAAATTGACGCCGAGCTCATCAAACATGGTTGAAGATGTTCATGGGCGCAATTGAAGAGGATTGAACGAATCCCAGATAGAATAGGTGGTGACGCAACAACGTTTTATCTCATTCTGCGCTATGCCCCACTCTTCCCAGACTCGTCGAGCTCCTCGACCCGAGTTCGCCCATAGAGGTGTATGTGGGTACTGGATACAGCATCTGCGCTATGCAACTCGATTCAAAACTCAAGATAGATTCATATGACGTGTCAGCTACCTAAAAGTTATCAAGTTGATTTCTTTCTCAATCGTAATGGGTTTGGGACGTGCTAAATTGAATCTCGCGTTGCAGGAGGAAGGGTATTGACCCACTCGTGAAAATTCTGTCCTCAGCACGCTAGAGGTAAATGGAGCCATAGTCCTCCTTCGATGAGTTTGGTTGGGCAAAATGGTGGCCTCCTCGGAGTGATGAAGGAAAGCCTGAATCGGGCACAAGCCACTTCCTCAAAAGCCGTTACGTGATAGGCGCCCATGTAGAATTTAGTGCCCAGTTCAGCCTTTCGGGCTCGTTTCTACGTGCGCTTCCACAATGGCTTGAATCAAAACGTGAAGAGAAAGAGTAGAATCCGGTGGGGAAAACAGGAATGTGGGACTCCACTAATCACTCCGCCTCGTGGTCTTCACTTGCCGAGGAGTATATCAACCCCATGACCAGCCCCCACCCACATTGGCCTGAGCACGTTGCTGGAATAATCTAGAACGAAGAGGGTTGAACACGTAAGGCCTTTCCCGCTCTCCAAACAAGTACTTACACGAGGCTGCCATGCTCGACGAGATCTTGAAGTCGAGGCGTAGACCTCGTTGAGAATCATCACTCGACGGCGACGTGCCCCCATCTTCCACGTTCTTTGAATATTCGAGCGATGCTCGTCAATCAGCCTGTATTCCATCGTTTGTTAAGATCCTGCATTCGAGCAGGTACCTCAATGGATTTTGTCCAGATATCGCAGAACTCTCGAATTGGGTCAAAAGCGAGCCTGACTGTGAGTGTGTGAGATGCTCACTGACCGTTTCTTCGAGCATGGTTTGAATAGTGCAAGCTGACGCTGTTCCTTCTGGAATTTCTCTTTCACACATTCATTCTTGCAGTTCATACACAGGAGGAATGCCCATAGAAGGCCGAGCTCGAGCTTAAACAGGTATGGAGCTGACTACCTCGCCGCCTTCTTCGCCCGATTCCCAACGTTCACCTATTACAACCATAATTGCGCGACATGCGAGTTCCATCGCCTATGTCTCCACCAAGGTTGGAAGCGTGGAGATCCAGCGCAAGAGGCGGCATACAAAGCGTTTGCACGTGCGTTCGCGAAGAAGGTCAATCCCAAGTACGGACATGACGCAGATAATTCAAGGCCATGGCAAAGCTTATGCCGCACATCGGGTATCCCTGCACTAGACAACCTCATCGAGGCGAGAAAGGTAAGCGCCGGGTCAAGTTCCGATCGCTCCAGTCAGGTTCCCATTACCACGGGAACGCCGCTATTCGCGACGTCAGTCTTCCACTTACGAGAGACGCTGACCTGGATCCATGTAGGCTGTCTTCAATACGCACGTGAATCTTATCGACCTGACAGAGCGACAGCCTGGTAGCACCCAGGAACTCAAGAAATTTGACACGCAAGCTGAGTTGAGTGATTGCTCGCTCAAGCAGTATCCCAAGAAGATTTTCCCTCAGTCCAAGGCGGCTGAAACGTTTCTGCAGGCCTTGCTTCGACAGAGCCTCGAGCCTCCAGACGAGTCGTCAATAAGAAATAAATTCAACAGAATAGTGAAGGTCAATCCAGGAGAGGGAAAGGGCAAGAAGAGTCAGAAGAGGGAGTAGCTGACCTTCAGCTTCGGTTTCGGTTCAATTCTTGAAAGTTGTTGCATCTGTACCCTATTTCGAATCGTCGAGTCATCGCTGCGGGGCCTGGCTTATTTTGTACTGAATCACGAAAGATCACGCTATGTGACATGGTTGATAAAGCTCCCAGGGTCTGTAGTCGCATGACCGAACTGCGGGTTAGAAAGAGGGTCGAAGGAATTGGGTGCCCAAACTTTCTTCCACTTCAGGAAGCTGCGCAAAAAAGCACCGACACCACGAGGATGGAGGCATAAATACCAGACTTCCCAGCTCGATGGTCCCCAGAAACGAAGACCGCGCTGGGAATTCTGTAGTGGCTTCCCCTCAACGTCTTGGTATCCCCCTACAGCTTGTTGAATCGTTATCCCTACAACTTTCTTTCTCCCCCGAGTTCAAAGATCCTACATTTGCGGTGAAGGATGCCTGGAAAAAAGTCCAAGGTTAGCTGCTCCTCTGAATCGCGAATCTCAAGAGAAAATCACTGACTGAAACTAACCACCTCGCTCAGTCGCTCACACAAAGCACGATAGTCCAAGACCTCGCGCCTCTCGAGGACCTTTTTGAGCAAATGCCTGGAAGAAAGTCCAAGGTTAGCTGCCCCCTGAGTCGCGAAAATCACTAGAAAATCACTGACTGAAACCAACTACCTCGATCACCCATCCAGTCGGTCAAACAAAGCGCGACAGTCAGAGACCTTGGGTTTTTCGAAAACTCCTTCAAGCCAACGCCTGGAAAAAACTCCAAGGTTAGCTGCTCCTCTGAGTTGCGAAAATTACAAGGAAATCACTGACTGAAACCAACCACCTCGCCCACCCACCCAGTCTTCCAAACAAAGAGTGATCGTCCAAGACCTTGAGCCTCTCGAGGACTTCTTCAAGCAATGCTCAAGAACTTTCACCTATGAGCCTACCGAGCCGGCAACATCGGAGTTCCACCGCCTCTGCAGGGTCATGCGATGGAAACCCGACAGCCGCATGCGGAAAGAAGCATCTAAGAAATTCCAAGACGCCCTCATCATGGAGTTCAACAAGCACTACGGGACGGACGCCAAGAACTTGAAGTCGTGGCAGACGTTGTGCGCTGCGGTTAATGTAGATCCTATCCCGGACAACTTGGCTGAGGCAAGGCAGGTGAGCGCACAGGCAACACTGCTTCCATCGCATGAAACGTACTCACTGTTTTATTATTTAGGCAATTTTAGGCGTCCATGTCAATCTGGTTGACCTGACGTGCGTGGCTAACCCATCTGGGGTACGCCTTTTCCCAACTGAGGAGGCGCTCAGTGAGTATACACGTAAAACGCACAAGGTCTTCCCTTTGGGGAATGTTCACTCTGGCGGTTTACTGAGAGCGTTGCTTCGCCACATTTTTCGTGAGCCAACTCAAATTAGACGTAGACGCAAGAGGGTACGATATCGTCGTTCTAAGTACCCCTTGCGAGGCGTACCTTGGGATGATGGATCGGAGTATGACCAGTCGGAGGATGACGAGCCGGAGTATGGCGAGTCGGAGTATGGCGAATCGGAGGACGACGACTCTTCGGGGGATGACGAGTGGGAGTATGGCGAGTGGAAGTACGGCGAGTCGGAGTATGACGACTTCAAGTTGGAGGATGACAAGGATTGGATGAAAGAAGACAACGATCCGTATCCTATGCCTGCGATGCACGATTTCGATTGGTTTTGATTACTGAGAGACAACGCGTATGTATATACCACGAAGTGCTCGGTCTTTTGATGAGTCCATTGTATTGATAGCTCTTTCACGATGATGGCAGGGCCCAAACCCCTCCGCTACTCTTCCCCGGTGCTCTTGAGGTGTCGTCAGGCTTTCGCTTCAACTTCTTCGTTTCTCCTCCAAGGGGGGCTCCATGCGCCCACCCAAACGCCGTCCGAGTGGGGCGAGGCAAAGTTCTTCTTATAGCACCCCGAAATATACTTTTGTTGCGGCTTTGTGGTTTTGCGTGGCGATCATGCACTAATTGGCTGGAATAGGCGCCTGCTACGTTTGAGTTAGAGCCTCAGTGCTCCGGTGACGGGAAAGAGTACGTACCCGGAGCATCAGTCAATCAACTTCGCGGTCTTCTTTTGAAGGGGCGTCTATCAGTCTTATGACCAGCCTTGATGCCTAGAAGGAATTTAGTTGGTGTCAAAGGCTTCTGTGCTCCAAACAAGTACTCACACAAAAATGCCATAAATACTTTACTTCCCATGTCCAACGGATTCCCAAGAAACGCAGACCGCGCTGGGAAGCCCATCCTCAAGGAGTTCCCTACATCGTCTTCGTGGGTCCGAGCACACTGTCAGTGTCGGAGTCTAAGGAAGGCGCACTCAATCTAGTATGCATTCTTTCTTGCATGTTTCTGCTTTACGACAGGGTTTGAACAGTCGCCCTTATCTCTGTCGATTACAGCTGTCTTGAGTACGTTGAACAGGCTGCATCGCGAATAGGTGAGTGTTCAAACCTTGTGACTAGTAAAAGAGTTGACAACTGACCGCGCTGCCCTCCCGCTCGTACCTTCCATCGCTCAAGACAAAGACTGAGATGGCCCGCCCTGGTCCGCTCAAGTCGTTCTTCGAACGATATCCAAGCTTCGACTACAATGCCTTCGAGCCTTCCACCTCCGAGTTTCGCCGTTTGGCTAAGCTCATGGGTTGGAGACGAGACGACCCAGAGCAGAAAGCGGCATACGAAGCGTTCACCGACGCGCTCGCAAATCAATTCAACTCCAACTACGGCTCTGACGCTGAGAACTTGGAGTCTTGGCAGAAGCTTTGCGATAATCTAGGTATCTATCCCATTCCAGACGATCTCATCGAGGCAAGGAAGGTCAGACTCTCTCTTCGCTTTGCTTCTTTCCACCGGCCTATCCGTTGTTGCATTAGTTTTTATTTCTTGTTAAAACGAAGAGCCTTTCTCACTGACCTGTGATCATCCGCTGCGGCTTTACAGGCCGTCTTCAACACGCACGTCAACCTCGTCGATCTGACGGAAGGCTTCGACGGGGCGAAAGAGATAGACGTCTTCCCGATTGAAGAGGCGCTTAGCGGTTACACCAAGATGACAGGGAAATACTTCAGCTCGTCGAGGACCGCAGGGACCTTGTTGAAGGCGTTACTGCGCAACATCCACGATCCGCCTTCCGCGTCGTCCAGGCGAAACGAATTTGGCAGGATTGTAGGGGGAAAGAAGAAGGGCAGAAGGCGGAAGTAATTCTTTAATGGTGGCCATCATCAGCGATGGGCCGGGTGGGAGCTTCGATGTTGTATTTATCTGCTACGGTTGGTTTGTGTACGATAGGTTTTGCTCCACGAGATCGTGGGTTTGCCCGAAAGATATCGCACCTGTACCATCGTGAGACTGGTTTTCGCTGAGAACGCTGGTTACTTTGCACTCGCAAAGCTTCCTGAGTCTACAAGCTTATGGCCGAATTGAGAGGTCCAAACGAGACTGAGTGCCAGTGTCGAAACCTTCTTCCGCGTCAGCAAACGTTCCAGGAACTAGGTGACCCGCGAGACGTACCTCGTAATGACGAAGAGTGGATGAAACAATCAAAAGGTTGCCGGGCAAGGTCTTTGATGAGTTGAATATTTACTTGAAAGACAATGTGCATGTTCATACCGCGAGGGAGATGGCGCTTTGCCAAGCCCATTGTGTCAATACCTCTCTTTCACAATGAACCGGCCCATGCTCGTCACTCTGCCACAAAGCCACGAAGTCAATTCTATAAGACAAAGTAAGCCACAAAAAACAAAGAGCGATGCGTATCGTAGCACTATTAAAAGAATCGTACCGTGTTTCGTGCGCATATCCCAACAATCCTCGCATTTGTGCACTCTCGCCACTATAAGCCTTGCAACATGTCCCGCCCAGGCCCACTCTCATCGTTCTTCGAACAATACCCAGACTTTGACTACGACGATTTCGAGCCTGCCACCTCTGAATTCCGACGTCTGTCTCAGCAGAACGGTTGGACACGACTACACCCAGAGCAGAACGCCGCATACCGAGCATTCACCGACGCGCTAGCCAATCAGTTTAATTCCAATTACGGCGAGGACGCGGGGAACTTGGAGTCTTGGCAGAGCCTTTGCGAGAATTTGGGTATCAAGCCCGTTCCGGATGATCTTGCTGAAGCGAGGAGGGTGGGTCAGGTTTTCGTTCTCTCTCAACTGAAGGACAATCAAATCTCACTTAGCACCTCCTGGTGCTGCAACTTGCAGGCCGTCTTTAACACCCACGTCAATCTCGTCGACCTGACTGAAGGTTTTGACGGGGCGAGGAAGATTGAGGTTTTCTCGAGTGAGGCGGCGCTTAGCAGGTATACCAAGAAGACGGGGAGGTACTTTAGCTCGTCGAGAGCTGCGGGTACTTTGTTGAAGGCGTTGTTGCGTAATATCGAAGATCCACCCGAGGTGTCGTCCAGGCGGAATGAGTTTGGTAGGATCGTACGCCCGTGGAGAGGGAGGGGCGCCAGGCGCCGGCACTGGCAACATTGATCTATAGCGGTGTTTGATCAATGTAACGAGATTGTGTCATTGTGTACCAAGTGTGTACATACCTTCCATATTTAACTTGGTCGGCCCCTATGTCTTCTCCATTGAAAGCACCTCATAGACACGACGCGCACACACATGCACACAATGATAGGAAGACATCCCTTTGAATTCTATAGAACAAAGTGAGCCACAACAAAGCGCAACGTGTGCGATGGAGTATAAGAAGAACCCCGCCTCGCCTCGATCATAGCCGTGGTCTTCTTTTCAGCGTTCATCCTCGCTCGCTGTCACCTAGACTCGTCTTAGAGCAAAACAACCCGCTCCTAGCTTATATCGCCCGCGCCCGCCATACCCAAAACGCGATGCCAGGCCCTTTACAAACTTTCTTTGACGGCTTCCAACCCCAGTTCCAGTACAACCCTCTCCAACCCGCGACCTCGGAATTCCGACGCCTCGCCCAAGTCCAGGGGTGGAACACGAATGACCAGCAGTACCGCCAAGCGCACCGACAGTTCAAAGACGCGTTGGTCGGCCAGTTCAACTCCAACTACGGGATGGACGAGAACAGTTTGACGGGGTGGCAAGCGCTGTGCGAGGCACTGGGGATCGAGCCTATCCCGGATTCGGTGAGGGAGGCGAAGAAGGTGCGTTTTTTTGAGCAAGATCTCTTCTCTGGGAGTGTCCCTGGTCTGACGGTCAAGGGCGACCCCAACCTATATATACTCTGGGTTACTGGCGGTTGCCGTATGTTAGATCGTGAAGAATACGCACGTGAACCTCGTAGACCTCACACAGGGTCGGATAAATGGGCAGAACATCAGAACATTCAATACGGTGGCGCAGTTGAGAAAGTATACGAAGAAGTCAAAGAAAGTGTTCCCGAAGCACAGTGCAAAGGCGGGAGGGTTGCTGAAGCATTTGCTTAGGCCGATCTTCTCATAGTTTTCCTATTGGTTTCTCGTCTTTGACCGGAGTGTGTGCTAGCCAGATGGATTCGGAGGCCTGTTTAGCTTTGACGTGCAGATGCGATTCGATTGAGATCAATGTACAATGACAATAAAGCATGCAGATCGCATCGATGGCAAAGAAACCTAAAGCAGAGTTGAACAGAGAGAGTTAGAGCAGGTAAAAGCGGCTTGGATTAAGCTTGCCTCAGTGATATAGACGCGACCAGCAGATTGCGGCTTATCTACCAAAAGAAGGAAGGTGTATGACTATCTGGAGGACGCGGGTGTCAGTTTCAACAAGAAAACGAGCGAATGACGCCTACATTATTTGTTCTTCCTCTCCTCGTGCAAGGCATCTTTTAGCTTCTTCAGCTGAACCGTTGCTGCAGCATTTCCTCCCAGCGATGCGGTACCACGGTTCTGAAAGTCTTCGATAAAGGCCTCCAATTGTTTTTCTGCAGATTTGGTGGAAATGGGAGTCGCCGAGATGGGTAGAATTCGCACTGGTGGATTGAGCGGAGGGTCCATGGTGGTTCAAGGAAAAGCTTGCAGGCGGCCCGGTCGCGGCGACATGAAAGCAAGGCGGGTCACGTCACACATGCGCCGCGTTCATAGAGTCTGGACTCGTCGAATTTCATGCTCATCGTCCTTGCCCGCACTGTCATTTCGTCCTCCACTGAGCTCAGAGTCACCCCCGAGCATTCTCCCTGCCAGACTCGATCCCAGCGGCCCGGACGGCTCGGCATCATTAGCCCCATGCGTATTCCACGATCAGACTCGTACGAGTGTCAAAAAACGCGCGACTGCTCCACGTCAATTATTTACCCTTTAACGATTCAGTTCGTTACCATTCCCTCTCCCAAAATCCCCCAAAAGTGCACACGAAATGGCCGCCGTCAACTGGCTCGTCCTGCTCCTCACACACCCTCTCGAGTTCAGGACCCTCCTGCAGTTTTGGCTCTACCACGAACAGAAACGCGATATCAAGGCCATTACGGAGCACCNGACGTCGGGATGGGACAGGGAGAGCATGCAGCGGTGTTGGGCCTTCTTGGACAAGACCAGTCGAAGCTTTGCTGCCGTCATTAAGGAGCTGGAAGGGGATTTGGCCAGAACGGTGAGTGATTCACCACTCCCCACTCCCCCTTTACGTCTTTTTCCGCCCCGTTCGACGAGGAACGGTCTTTTTATATCGAATATTCGTGTACTGATTGTCCCCCCCAGATATGCCTGTTCTATCTAGTGCTGCGGGGCCTGGACACCGTCGAAGACGACATGACGATTCCGGACCATATCAAGCAGCCCATTCTGCGCAACTTCCACGTCCATACCGTCACACCCGGATGGAACTATGACGGGTGCGGTCCCAACGAGAAGGACCGACAACTCCTCGTCGAGTACGACGTCGTAGTCGAGGAGCTCAACCGTCTCGAGCCTCGGTGAGTCTTTACCCCACTCCACCACTCATGTACTAAATTCGAACACCAGCTACCGAGACATCATCGTTGATATTTGCCACAAAATGGAAAACGGCATGGCCGACTTTGCGCACAAGGCGGCTACGACCGGCAGCATCTACCTCGAAGCCGTGTCGGACTACGACCTCTACTGCCACTACGTCGCCGGGCTCGTCGGCGAAGGCCTCTCGCGCATCTTTAGCGCGTCAGGCAAAGAAGCTCCCTGGGTCGGCGACCAGCTCGAGCTCTCCAACTCCATGGGCCTCCTACTGCAAAAGACCAACATCATCCGAGACTACCGCGAAGACACGGAGGAGCAGCGGTACTTTTGGCCGCGCGAGATWTGGGGCAAGTACGGGTTCAAGGAGATGAAGGAGATGTATGAGCCGGGGAATGCGCAGCGCGCGCAGTGGGTGCAGAGCAACATGGTGTTGGACGCGCTGCGCCATACCGTCGACTCGTTGGACTATTTGAGGTTCTTGAAGAACCAGACCGTGTTCAACTTTTGTGCGATCCCTGCGACGATGGCGATTGCGACCCTCGAGCTGTGTTTTATGAACCCGACGATGTTCCAGAGGAATATCAAGATTCGCAAGGCTGAGGCTGCGTCGGTGAGTGCTTCCTTCCATGTTCCACATCGTATCTCTAGGTGCTAATTATGTGTATAGTTGATCATGAAATCGACAAACCCCCGCGAAGTAGGGATGATCTTCCGCACCTACGCTCGACGAATCCACGCAAAAGCCGTACCCTCTGACCCCAACTTCCTCCGCATCTCCGTCGCTTGTGGCAAGGTACGTGTCGCCTCCCCAGCATGCAATGCATCATCCTCGGACTTTCTGGTGGCTGACCTGACTCTGCCTCTATAGATCGAGCAATGGTTCGAGCACAACTACCCATCGTTTGTCAAGATCGTAGATGGCAATAACGGGCCAAGACCTGAGATCGACGGGTCTGATGCACGGGCGAAGATTTACAGCCTTGAGCGGGCGAGGGACCAGCAGCTGGCGGTGAAGAAGAGGCAGCAGGACGGGTCCTCGTCGAACGGGGCTTCCAATGGCTTTAACGGTATGTCACCTCCTGGCAACCAACCAATGCAGGACTGGTTCTTACGACGATGATTCTTCACTTTTCTTTNGAATCGTAGGCCAAGAAGAGACTTCGGTGAAGGAGATCATCATGTACCTCGGCGCTGCTATGGGTGTCATTTTGGCGTTTTGTGGGACGGTGATTTATGTTATTGTCAAGTTTACGGGGGAGACGAGTCCGGGGTATCGAGGTGCTGTCAAGGCGATCTCGAGTACGCTGGGGTTGGAGAAAAATGAGCTTTGATAAAGCACGACGAAAGGGCGCACGGTGTGGTGCGAATGTGGGATGGGCTGCGTCTACGTCTTTGACGCTGTTGTTTGTCCGTCCATCCGGGCTCAACGTTCGATTGACAGCATGAACTAGTCATGCTGCTCCCCTCGGACTCTGGCTCAGGGACGGACTTGCATGATTGTTTTCTATTATTTATCCTTTTTCTTATGATCTGATCGAAGTAGTTAGTTATTTGTTGCCCATGATTTGACGATTCGGATAGACGCTCCTCGACGACCTCACGATGTCGGTGTATTTCCCTACCTGCCTAACCTACCTACCAGCATAGCGCTTCGAAATATATACCTAATTCATGCTGGGTTCTTGGAGAGGTTTTGATGAGGATTCCGCCTGCTACCTAGGCTTGAATAAAAATTGATAGTTGGTCCCCCGTAGCCAGACTGACGATTCCTGTGTGTCGTTGCGATTAGTAGGTATGGATTCGAATAGATGGATTCTTGTAGTGAAACGACCAGCCCGTCTTGGCTTGGTATTCACAACAAGTCTAGTCTCGACCGCTCCCCGGTGCGAATACTAATTGAAAGTAAACCTAGAGGATGTTAGACCCTAGATTCTGTCGCTTGCAACTGAGAACTCCCAGTCATAATTCGATCAGAACCCTAGTCAGGGCTCACCAGAAATTCTCAAACCTCTGATCAGTTCTGACCGGCTCTGGCAGGGCCAGATGGGCTACCGCTCTCAGACTCAAGATTCCGAACAGTCTTGGAGAAGCCCATCAGATCTAGCAGCCCCTGTGTGGGGGGTTTCCGTTGGTCCAAGAACCGCAGGAAGATGAAAGAGGACGCAATATTTCCCTCGAAGAGAAGAAATAGTAGTCAGTTGTTGCCCTGAGTAGGGGCAGCCACCCAGCAAACGGAGAGAACTTTCGCCAAGTAGTCAAGTTAGAGAAGCAGTAGTAGGTCGGTACTAATGCTCTGCGCGATAGCAGAGAGGTCAGGTGTACCTCGGATACAGAACGAAATGTGATTTATCTCTGAGAAACGCAATTCGATGGACGGGGAAGGTGAAGAGTGAGGGGCGGAGAAAACTCCCAGTAAGTAGGTAAGTTAAAACAGCAGTAGGTCGGTAATAGTTCTATACGCGATAATAGAGAGGGAGGCGTACCTAGGGTATTGAACGAAATGTAGAATATCTCTGTGAAACGAATAGACAGGGAAGGTGGAGAGTGGGGGTATGTAGCGATAGCATAAACCACGTTTTTCGAACCTCGGAAGACGTACGTATAGGATTTTTGACAGTTTCAGTCACCAACCCTTGGAATGATGCGCGGAGAACCAAGTGGGGGCTGTGGTATCTGAAGATGGAGAGAACGTCCTCCGACGGCGGGTGTCTAGTCCAGGCTTTCGGCGGATAGGTCGCCAATCAGAATGGGGAACTATCGTGAGTGGTAAGCAGATTAATTGTTTCGGCTCAGACACCATATTTGTGTCTGCTAACACGCCTTTGAGTCACTTTTGGAGCTGGTTTCACGAACGCCTATAAGTAGATTATTGGTAGCGAATATGGCTGTCGTTAGGTCGTGACTAGTTAGGACAACAGAGGGCGGGAAGTTTCATTTTGTTAAGCGACGCAGTGACCGGGGAGCTTGGGCCAAGTTGTGAACGCAACGCCGCCCTGACCCATCGACACCCTACATATCAACCTATACCCGCCCACCCCGACCTTCTGGTACTTTCACCGCCCAACTTGAAACAATCCAAAGCGCCACCGGGCGCTGTACGGTGCGACTCATAGGCGCTGGCTTTCGGGCTTTGTTGCAAGTACGTACCTTCACTCGGAAATTCTTCGGCCGATTGTAAGGGTTGGTGTGCTGCCTGAATCTTATCAGATGCGGTTTTGTCGCAGATTATCCTGTTAAAGACTCAGAGCGCTCGAGCTCCGAGCTCTGAACGGTGGGAGTTAACGGCAGGTGCTTCAAAAATCGGTCCGTCCTAAGACTACGACTTCTCTCATTTAGACCTCACAGCACTCCATGCCGGATGTGTACGTTACCTAGTTGCCAATCATACTACTATCACTACTATCACTTTTAGACTTGCTGGGGTTCTTACACCGTCAGTAGCAACACGCAGTGACTGTCAACTGTCGTTACTACGGAAAAGATATGATGATGGGCTTGAAACTATGGGAGGATAGCTCATTTTCAAAATCGGAATAGTCCCTCGACCGGCCGAGGCCATTGGCGTTCTTGGTTAGCATTCAGCATCGCATGATAATGTAGTGCATCTACGCGAGATCGGCTGAACTATCCGCACTTGCTATCCGTTATTTCGGATTACATTTCTCGATTTCTCAGTAGTTTCGGAAATCTCGTATCCATCCGTAGGTGTACGTACAGAGAGGCATTTGAGAGTGCACAGCGTGAGTCGACCGCTGCGGTAGATGACCTAAGATCAGTCGGTCTCTTACAAAGGTGTGACATTGTTTCGCTGGGTACTCGTTACCTGGGTCCTTGAATGAAGTCTCTGGGAAGATGAACGGTGCTTTTCTCTTGCCCGGCCGAGATGCCAACGGCTCATTTGTTGCAGTCGTACAGTTGGGAGAAACCCAAAAAATTTATAATGACAGTACGATTTCACTGTGGTCAGTGCGCTCAAGTCAGTTCACCTTTGCACCCTCCTATGTCTCCAGAACGAGGAATTTCCTTTCGCTGCAGTAAGCTCGGATCAGTGACGAAAGCCACAGAAATAAATAGTGACAATCATCGCCATCAAGTTGATCGTCATCCGGATGTGGACGGAACATGTTGTCCTCTCCACCTTCTGACGCGGCGACTTGAACCCTGTATCGTCAGTCCGTGTCCGCAGCAAATCAAACAAGGATATTCGATGGAAGCAAATCTGAGTGAATCTCGCGTATGGGTCTGGGGAGCGGCCCTGGTCGTACGGTACGTCGGCCCTTCAGGGCCTGGGGCTATTCTTCCTGCTGTCTCGCCTCCATTTTTGTTGATGTATCTCATTCAGGTAGAATTTCATATCTTTCAAGTTCTCCTCTCCTAGTATCTCCTGAAATTGGTACGTAAAGTATTGTCCTACCATTCTGATTGGAATTTGGAGTCATGAGGTTTCAACTTGGCCGGATAACTATCTACCTGCTTTCAGCCTTCCGATTATTGTAAGCCAATACGGCTTGAGTGCGACGATCGGCTGCTTGTGACGGCCATTCGACTCCGTCAATTGTGAGTATCCCAATGGCGGCCCGCACTTTGCTTCCCAAGGCTGTCGGCCCAGACTCCGAGAAGGATCTTCCCTTCAAGGACGCCGCTCGCCTTACCCAAAGACGAATTACAGAGTATTGTACTTCGCACAGCGTCAGTCTTCGTTCAATCGGAATTTCCTCTCGACTATCACGGCGCTGTGCCGTAGATGCAAATTTTACGTTTGTTCGTTTTCCCATCCCACTCGTTTCAGCTTCATCAGGCTAACGTACTCCAGGAAAATCATTGGCAACGATCACGTTGTATGAAGACGTTACATTCACAGTATCTCTAGTACAGTTACTATCTTAAGCAGTCCCCACAGTGTCAGGGATAGGTGTTGGTGCAGCTGTTTCAGTGATCGTGGTACTTTGACTACGTACGCGTTGAGCACCGGGGATCTGAAGGAAAAAGACTCAAGACTTACGTCCAAGTAACCGTGGTGGTCCTCTCTACGAGGTAAGGTGACTGCTGGATGACGGTGTGGAAAACTCGTGGCGCAGTGAGGACCTCAGCTGCGAATGTCTGAGTCTAGGAAGAATAGGACTTGGTAAGTGTACGAGTACATCATACTATGGGGGCACTAACCGTGAAAGAAGCCAGGACTCCGGCGAGAGCGATGAGGGTGTATTTGAATTGCATGGTGGGGGCGAGGTGAAAGTTGAAAGTGGGGGGATATTCCAAAGTCTTCAGGGTATATATGAGTTTCGTTCGCTACCCCGTTTGATTCTGAAATTGCGTGACTTTATCATCTGCAGATTTGCCTCTTCATGAGATTTGTTTCGGAGCCGGCATCTGCGTCTCAGGATCTTGGTTCTCACCAGCCCTGTGCTTCGATCAGCCGTTCCTGGTACAACTCCTTCCATTTCGGAAAGGATCTATGTCCAAGGACGAACGGCGCGTAGGCCTTTGTTCCAACGCCCCTGGCGAGATGGCCAAATGACTTGGATTCTCAGGCCGATTACATGAACCTTGGCCGCCATGGAACTAAGGCACTGCCCGATCCTGTCTCATCCTCATGGTTCAATTCTCGCTCGGACTTCAGGTGTCCGCCCGAGGTGACATAAAGATATTCATCTAGATTCTAGATCACTGAGACGAGGCATATAAAACCTCTTCTGCCTCTCCGGGATTCCTCCAACGAACTTCTGCGACTCTCTCAGCCATGGCGATTTTACTCGCTTCTATCCTCGCACAGTTGGCGGCCATTGCGCTTGCTATTGGCCCCAACTCCAACCTTCACATCGCCAACCAAGCCGTCTCCCCAGATGGCTTCAGTCGATCGTGCGTCTCTATACAACTCGCTCGCATTTCGCTGTTCATATTTTGCTTGTAGAGCCGTTCTTGCTGGAGCTGACGCAAACTCGTTGGCCTTCCCTGGACCTGTCATCACAGCCCAAAAGGTCAGTCATCATATACNNTCAGAGACACAGAAATCAAGCCCTGACTCGATGCGACACACTAGGACGACACGTTCAACATAAATGTTGTCGACGCGTTGACCGACACCACCATGCTGCGAACTACGAGTATTGTTCGTCTTTTTCTTCACTCGCCTTTCGATGTCTTTTTAATTTCTCGTTCAGCATTGGCACGGTTTCCTCATGGCAGGGACAGCATGGGCTGATGGTCCAGCCGGTGTTACCCAATGCCCGATTGCACCGGGAAACTCATTCTTGTACAGGTTCCAAGCTAAGAACCAGGCAGGAACATTCTGGTATCACTCTCACCATCGTGAGTCTTCAAGTCTTGCCCTCCTCGGTCGCTCCATTGACGGTTGGTATAGTCTCCCAATATTGCGATGGCCTCCGTGGTGCTATGGTTGTTTACGACCCTAATGATCCCCATCTTTCCCTGTATGTATTTTGTATCCTTGCGTTTCGCCTCTCGTATCTAACGCATTCTAAACTCTACAGCTATGATGTCGATAATGGTATTTTTCTCGCTCTTTTTCAGCCCTGGACGATTTCTAACCCTGTGAGCAGAGGACACGGTTATTACAGTCGGTGACTGGTGAGTGTTCCTCGTCTTCATATCCACAGCATCACCAACTGATTGTTGATTAGGTACCATGTACCGGCCCCTTCTGCTGGTCTTGTTCCAACGCCTGATGCTACGGTCATCAACGGCAAGGGTCGCTATGCTGGCGGACCAGCTGCTCCACTCGCAGTCATCGTCGTGAACGAAAACCGACGCTACCGATTCCGACTGGTTGCCATCTCTTGCGATCCCAACTATGTATTCTCTATCGACGGTCACACCATGGTAAACTTGATTATTTTTCTTATAATCATCTATGCTAACTGGGATTTTTTCAGACCGTTATTGAAGCAGATGGCGTGAGCGTTCAACCCTACACCGTCGACAATCTCCGAATCTTTGCTGGTCAGCGTTATTCGTTCGTCCTTAATGCCAACCAGCCCGTCGCCAATTACTGGATTCGCGCGAATCCTAACGTTGGAACCACTGGTTTCACTGGAGGCTTGAATTCCGCTATCTTGCGCTATGTCGGAGCTCCCGATGCGGACCCAGCGTCTACTCAAACTCCATTCAGCAATCCTCTCGCCGAAACGAGCCTCCACCCTCTCAGCAGCTCCGGAGTTCCTGGCCTTCCTCAGCCCGGAGGTGCCGACGTCAACCTCAACCTCAATATCCTGTTCGACTTTGCCACACTCAAATTCAAAGTCAACGATGTGACCTTCCACGAGCCCTCCGTTCCCGTCCTTCTCCAGATTTTGAGTGGCGCACAGACTGCCCAAGATCTCCTTCCTGAAGGCTCCGTTTACGTCCTCCCTCCCAACAAAGTCATTGAACTGTCATTGCCCGGAGGCTCGACCGGTAGTCCTGTGAGCCTTTCAAAGTTATTTCGTATGAACCAATTCTGATGCAGTGTTTGCCATCCCCGTTAGCATCCTATGCACTTGCACGGTGTAAGTCCCGCCGCATCACGATGGTATATGTCGATCTGTCTAACTTTTCCATCAGCATACCTTCCATGTCGTCCGCAGCTCCGGAAGCACCACTTACAACTACATCAACCCTGTGGAGCGAGACGTTGTCAGCATTGGCCAGGCCAACGATAACGTTACGATTCGATTCGTCACTGACAATGCTGGTCCTTGGATTCTTCATTGGTACGTCTGATTCTCCCCTCTGTAGAGCCATTTTTATGCTAACTGTTCCCATAGCCACATCGATTGGCATCTTGTCTTGTAAGCACCGTGTTCCATTTTTCGCACTGTCTCGCAAGTTGCTTACACCCGGGTTCTAGGGGTCTCTCCGTTGTCTTTGCTGAAGACCCCGCTACTATTGCGGCCGGCCCACATCCTCCCGGTATGTGCTCTCTAAAGTCCCGTCATGACGATGACCTGACCGCTTCCTTACTAGCCGCTTGGGATGGCCTCTGCCCGGCTTACGATGCCCTTCCTCCCGGTACCAGGTAATTTATTTTCGTAAGAGCGATGAGAGGCTACGAGAGCCAGATGGCGCTTAATGTTGAATGGCTATTTATTTTGCACTATTTCGCTTTCACCAAACGGACATTCCATTAAGGTTATGTCGAGAATCAATGAGAACGTAGTTATTCTACAATCACAATCATTATTGAATCAGCCAGTGCCCCACTTACCGTGCGCTACATACCTGCTTTCATGAGTCCTTTTTCAGAACCTTGAAGCAATACGCCTCCCATCGTCGAGAAAAGTTTCCTCTGTAGGGCTGCCGGTAAAGCTGATTAGCAGGGTACTCCAACATTCTAGATTTCTTAGTGAAGACAGCCTCGAACCCCGTTGGCTTCCCTTCCCGAATCCTTCTGCTTTGGGGTATGCGTTGGCTTCCCTTCCCGAATCTTCTGCTTTGGGGCATGCGGACATGCGGGCCATTGGAAGATACGATGACCAACCAGCGTGGGACCCAATAGTCAGAAACAGGGTCTGCTAAATTGGACAGAGCACATACAACTGTGGAGAACGATCTATCCGGTTCACTTCAGTCCAAACTCGACCGTACTTTCTGCGAGTCTGTAATCTCCCAAAAGCGCCCATGGGACCTCTCGGTTTCTAGACCTCGACCGGCACAGTGACGTGCTAGGATAGCCGGACATAGAGACCCATCCTGGATGACCTCCTGACATCCACTGCACAAAAGAAATGATGATCAACAAGTATCATGATTTACCTCAAAAGCCATGAACCTAATGTCCAATTACAAGGGGCTCATCGTAACAAGTGCGATGATCGTCGGTGCCACTAACGTACTTATCAGGGAACGAAGTTCGGGAACTGTTTCCGTTACTGAGCTTCAAGGACCCACCCCTGCCGTTGACACATGGTCTATCTCGAATGACTTTCTGTCAGTCAACAATTGACAAATTCACACACCGTTTCGAGTACATGGGCGGCCTCTATTTTTTTTCATCAAATGACATCAACGGCCCGTCGARCTGGTTAACAAGGCTATTGTAGTCCTCATCGAGTAGGAATTGGGTATGCCAAGCCTTAGAGGCTTGAACGGCACCTTGACGTTATCTGGATATACTTACGAATGTATGCCTTCAATGATGGCGGAAACAAGCCCTTGTGAAGCAGCTGGCAAGTTAGTCTTGATTTCACATCCGAGTGAGCCGATCTCAATCGGTCGTAACAGTGAATGGCTAGCTGTAACGGGACCACGGCCTGTCTTCCAATGGGCAAACAAGAGGCATACTATGTGGAAATTCGCAGAAGGAGAAAGGCTGTCATGAATTCTTCAACCCCGCAGTCTGCATGTGGTATCATCATATGATATGCCTCCATCTTTTTTGCTGTAGTTTGAACGTAACTGGCCGAGCGCAGTAGCTCTAAGGTTTCCCATAAAGCGGCGCTAAAAGGCTCGTGTTCATGTGGAAGGGCCTAGAACATCGCTAGCGATCACAGTCGACGGTACATAGCACGATCCTTACCGATGAAGTCCTGTAAATGGAGATATCTACATCCAGACCCGAGCCACTCGCAAATTGTAAATCCCGAGCCCCGACCCAGTCCCTTCAGGAATTATAATGGATTAACAACGCGGGCTCAATTCAAGCCAGTTTATACATTGTTTTTTGAGGGGTATACATTAAGCTGGACAGTCCAATTCATTGACTGTCCGTGGCGTAATAGAGCCTTATCGGCTAGGCCTATCAGAGACTTGAAATTCTATCCGCATACCCGCCCTAACAGAAGAACACAAAATGACATACAACGCACAGCAGCTTACAAACATTTAAAGGATATAGGGTAGGTTTGGTTCTGACACGGCGTGAAGCAGGCCCAGGTCAGGTGCGGCAACGAATACCAAATTCGAAGTTGACATTCCAGACATCCCTCCTCAGCCTTCCGCATCGTTTGTATCGGTTCAACCATTCTTAGCCTTCGGGGCGTCCCAATCCATCCTTCTGGTACATAAGATTCTATAGCAAAAGGTATTCGTGGACAGACGTCGCTTGACGCTGTTAAAGAGGTGTTGGCAATTACACTGCTCACACGTTCAAATTGCTCAAGTCTAAGACTCGGACACGAGCTCACGAGATCAGCCGTCTCAATGAAATTGATGTATATTGACCCAAATCGGCCAGTTGATCTGTGTTATCCTTTAGGATGAGATTATTCAATGATGTTATGAAATGGAGATTAAAGTATAATCGGTACATTTTACTTGCATTTGAGCTCCAGGATGCGAGATTCCGTACATGACGATAAGATATGGGGATGTGGAATTTAGGGGGGCCTCGATGAAAACTGAGGGACAGGTAGGACATTCACAGGACAGTGCCTGGACTCTTTTTCCTGGGTGTGGGTGAATTTACTAGTACATGGAGTGTAGGAAGGGACTCAGAGAGCCTCCGAATCAAAGGGAATGAAGCGAATGCGTTGCAAATTTACAATTCAGCTTATGAGACTTCTAACCGTTCGAGCGGTGCTTCCCAAGTCCATCCTTGGATCAGGCCAGCCAAATGGAAATCAAGTTGGTGGCGTTGAGCAAGAGCCGCCTGGAAGGTGATGCTGAGACGAAAAAAGTCGAATAAATGGAGCTCCAGAGAGTCGAGGGCAGCCCCGGCGCCGGATTGACACCTTGTGCAAACGATCGTGGGCAACAGTAAGGGTGTCAGGAACAGTTGCAAAAGGAACAGCTTTCTATTGTTCCAGGGTCATAGTAACTCCAGTGCGATCAATACGAGGCGGTAGCTCATTCGGAAACAGGTGAAGTATGTCCATCTGGGTCTATCGATCCGAGAGTGTTTCTGTGACAAAACTTGAATAAGTCGGGTACAAGGAGATCAATATTGCCTGCTTTTCTCGAAGTAGTTGTAAGGGCGAGCTGTATAGAATAAGACTGTTCACTCAGGTGTGGGCCATGGCCGTCGAAGTTTTAGGGTTTGTTTGCAGTGGTCGCCGGCGAAACCACGGAAGATTTCCGGGAAGAGCTGTCAATTTGGTTTTGACATTTAGTCATTACAATAACAAACATAACCAACCATGGCTCGACCCCGCTGATCGCGTGGCACCAACTTTGACAGCTCCCTCCATATCGTTGACTGTGGCACATTTACTGCCTATCCTTCAACGTTCAGCTCATAACAAGTAACGAAAAAGAAGATCAAGCGGGGGTATCTAGGCATAAGGTCAGGCGTATGGTCGGCTCAGGCCAGATTGTCCCCGTTTTGTCTTCAGGCCGTAATTTTTGTCGCTGATACATCCTCCATCCACTATGAGCGAACCACATCAATACTGCCTTTGTGCAGTGGTACAGCTGCGATCTCGGGTCGACCCATTGCCAGGGTCGGCAAGTCTCTGTAGGATGAAGCTCTCCGGGTGCTACGTATGGCCGAACCCTCATGAGATCTTCGTAAGTCTCTCGGCGTGATTACCGAGATGAGCACGGCGGTTATTTTGCCTTGGGACGGGCTGTGCTCAATGTGAGCTGGGTTCAGCGATCTGCGAGCGCCCTTGCGGGTCCTCACTCTATCGTCACCTCATGGTATACAAGGCGACACTGAAACATACTATCCCGTTCACTTCGGTCACATAGTGAGTCGGTTTGACTCGCTTCAACGGTCATTTAATCTCAATTTACAGACTGCATATAGATTAGTTATCTCCTCAATCCGAGATAACACTTGCACAAAAACATATAGGGAGGCATCTTTAGGACTGTAAGGCTTCCCCAACTGTGTTAGGAATCGGGGTAGGGGACGCTCCCTCGGTAATACTAGCACTCTGACTGATTTCGGTGAGCATCAGGTGTTTCTGCTAGAAGGCCGAGGGAAGCTTACGTCCAGGTGACTGTCGTCGTACTTTCGACAAGCCAGGGCGACTGTTTAATGATGGTGTGAATGACTCTGGTTGCTCTGAGAACGTCGCCTTCAGCGGCAAGAGCCTGAGGCTGTTCGACATTGGCGTTAGTAAGTCAATTGTCCCCACAGCTAGACTCTGTGACCGACCATGTAAAGTGCCAGCATTCCAGCGACGACGAAGAGAGTCGATTTGAGCTGCATGATGTGGGGGGAAAGAAGACCTGGATCTTTGGGATTAACCCTCCGTGGTATATATCTGATCTACCTCTTTCCCTTGCTCCCGTTTGCTGATTTCGTAAATTATCATCTGTAGATTCGATTTTTTGAACAGGAGTATACAGCCGAACATCGGGAAGCACCAAAATTGTGGTTCCACGATCCAACTTCGACCATACGAAACGAAATCCGTTCCTGGTGCAGTGCATTCTATTCGTGGAATCGATCTATATCCCTGTCACCGAAACGGTCTATACGACATGTTCCTGGTCGATTCACGGTTTACTCTTGCCATCTCACGACCTTCAAAATCGGTTGTGAATGTTACGTACCAGCAGGTGGACAGTTTGAGTTTCTGATTCATACCCTCCCAGTGTCGCGCCTCCGATAATGCCGACCTCAAGTCTCCCCTCGGACTCCCATTCGCATGACGGAACATGGCGATGAACTTCTCGATTTGGGTTCATCGCATGAGGCATATAAATTCATTGTAAAGACTCCTCCTTGTAAGCCAACGGGCCTCCGAGTTCTTTAACATGCTTCTTCTTGCATCCGTTCTCTCCCAGTTGGCGGCGCTCGCACTGGGAGCGATTGGCCCTGTAGCTACCGTTCATATCGCTAACCAGAACATCTCTCCAGATGGCTTCAGCCGATCGTAGGTCTATCTCTTCGACAAAGGCAATGTCTTCTGACCCTTTTCCTGGAGAGCCGTTCTTGCTGGGGCATCTTCGAGCACGCTATCATTCCCTGGACCAGTTATCGTCGGCAACAAGGTTAGCTTCCCTCCTTACCTTGTAGGCATCACTACTGATGCATTAATGCTGATAGGGATCTACATTCCTTCTGAACGTCGTTGACGCTCTGACGGATGTGACTATGCTCCGTACCACAAGTATCGTAGGGGCCCTTCCGCTTTCAAGATTTACCCGTGCTAATTCTCAGTGTAGCATTGGCACGGTTTCTTCCAAGCCGGAAGTGCCTGGGCCGATGGACCTGCTGGTGTTACCCAATGCCCCATTGCTCCCGGACATTCATTCTTGTACGAGTTCCAGGCCAAGAACCAAGCCGGAACTTTCTGGTACCACTCTCATCACTGTGAGTTTGATTATACTCTCATCACTCTGCCTCCTAATAATTGTGACAGTGTCTCAATACTGTGACGGCCTTCGAGGTGCTATGGTCGTTTACGATCCTGCGGATCCCCATCGTCACCTGTATGTTGTCGTATTTTGTCTGATTTTCTAATCGTGCTGAGGGACGATCCTTTGCTAGATACGATATTGACAATGGTTATTTTTCCTCCACAATCCAAGCTTGAATTGCGTCTGACGGTATTTCAGAATCCACAATCATTACTCTTGCGGATTGGTATGTGTTGAGCTCACGCCCACAGCAGTATCTACTAATTCACACGGCTATAGGTATCACGTCCCTGCTCCCTCTGCAGGGCTTGTTCCGACGCCTGACGCGACTCTCATCAACGGACAGGGTCGCTATGCTGGGGGCCCAACCTCCCCTCTCGCCGTCATCACCGTCGAGGCCAACAAGCGTTACAGATTCCGACTCGTATCAATCTCATGCGATCCTAACTACGTCTTCTCAATTGACGGTCACTCTATGGTGAATTTAATCGCAGAATGCCAGCGAGCCGATCTAATTTCATACGTTTACTTCAGACTATCATCGAAGTTGACGGTGAAAACGTCCAGACTCTCACTGTCGATAGCATTCGGATCTTCGCTGGCCAGCGATACTCATTCCTCTTAAACACTAACCAGCCAGTTGCAAATTATTGGGTTCGTGCCAACCCGGATGTTGGAACTACCGGTTTTGTTGGAGGCGTCAACTCAGCCATTCTGCGATACGTAGGCGCTCCAAACGCCGACCCGGTCTCAACGCAGACTCCAAGCACCAACCCGCTTATGGAGGCAAGTCTTCAACCCCTCACAAACCTCCCTGCTCCTGGACTTCCGACACTCTCTGGCGTCGATGTCGATATCAATCTTGATATTTTGTTCGATTTTGCGTCTCTCAAGTTCAAGGTAAACGGCGCGACTTTCAACGAGCCATCTGTGCCGGTATTGCTTCAGATTCTTAGTGGAACACCTCCTGCGAGCCTCCTTCCCGCTGGCAGCATCTACACTCTTCCACCCAACAAGGTTATCCAGATTTCAATGCCCGGCGGATCAACTGGCAGTCCAGTAAGTTTTCTGTCACAGCGTCTCTAGACACCCATCTGACTCCACTCTACGCGAATCTCTTAGCATCCGATTCATTTACATGGTGTAAGGTTATCGCCGTTCTTCCGGAGTCAATGTCCCTAACAGAGATTCGTTAGCACACCTTCAGCGTCGTGCGCAGCGCTGGCAGCTTGGGTTATAACTTTGCTAGCCCTGTCAGGCGAGACGTCGTTAGCATCGGTAGCGCCGGTGACAACGTTACAATTCGATTCCGAACTGATAACGCTGGTCCTTGGATCATGCATTGGTACGTCCTTCTATTCCGTCTTGAATGCAGACTTCCGTCCACTAACTTCCCGACAACAGCCACATTGATTGGCATCTCGTGCTGTAAGTGACACTCAGGTTCAGCTTCAAATTTGTTTCCTGCTCACGTTGAAAAAACCAGGGGTCTGTCTGTCGTCTTTGCTGAAGATTCTCCGACCGTTGCAAGTTCTGACCCACCTCGTGAGTATCTTTTCAAAGCCTATGCTTTGACATTTTGTCTTATCGCTTCCCCCCCNAACTCTTTCGCAGCTGCATGGGATCAACTCTGCCCAATCTACGACCAGCTCCCCCCTGGCACTTAGAATGTTCTCTCTGGCCAGGTGAAGTCGTCTGACAGCGCTGTCAATGACATGGACTTGTCGCTCAGGGTTTTTGTCTAGGTTTTCGTGCCTCATCTCGTTTCCGAAAGCAGTGTAGTTGTAATTGTCTTTTTTTTTTTCGCTCGAAGTTGCGGTTTTTACTCTTACTTATTCACTTTGCAAATCCAAATACATTTAAGCACTCGGGGAGTCTTTAAGATTTTGAATGGAAATGTACATTTCCGTCATCGTCATTGAGCTTCGAAAACGGATCATGGATATGATCAGTGACCTACGAGATGAATTGTCTCTTGATCAACAGACCGCGAACTGCGGCTGCCAGATCTCGCATTCGACAATAACCTTTAGTCCCACCGGAATCAGTGCAATCGATACATTGATCAAGGTACGTTCAGATATGAGAAACATCGGAAGCAAAGCACTACCTCCGTGACTTGTTGACTCCTTCTGACGGACTTTGTAGCCGGTAGGCCGACGTCAATCCCTCGAATCAAAACTTCCGTCTCGGATGGGCGGTGGCGTCGGGCGTGGACTGTGCAAGGATCCAGAAGCGGTCTATATAACCCACTCGTGATCACTCTGAGTAGACACTAGACTCGGCGTGGGGTACTACCTCGGGATCCTTACGTTTCCTTCGGTTAAGACAACGTCCTATACGTAAGTTGGAGGGTCCTCATACTGGAGTTTCTGATAAAAATGAAACATAATCAGTCAGTTTCGCGGTCGCAGTCGCTTCATCAATTCTCGATGAACCATCAGCACAGTCGAAGCTCCCCAATATGCTTCTTCTTTCTTCTCTCTTCGTTCAGATCAAAGACTGACTTGAAAGTAAGCTGAGACTTGTCACCTGTCTTCTTGCAAGCAATCACGGGTCTGAGATTCCGGCACTGTAAGTTCGAATCGACTTCTTTTTGGTTCCCTCTATTGATACCTATAGATCACCGGTGCTGTCAATGCCCATCGGGTCCTCTATATACGTTATCTCGCTCTGGCACTACTGTTAAGGACACGGAATAGCTAGAAAGGTCCCAAGAGAGTGATACTATTGCAATGGATTTCTCTGAAATTCGTTTCGGGAGAGCTCAGGGCTCAAGGGGTTAAAGTGGAGGGAGCCCTTTCGGCATAAGCAACAAAACGAACGCTGATGACCAAGGCGGACTTGTCGGCGAGCCGCAAGGTGAGTGCACGGGTCCCTTATATGTAAAACATCCGGTCAGAAAATAAGAAGGTTCTCTCTACACTCGGAAACGCAAGCTGGCCTTCCGGAGTGGGATAATCAAGTTGATACGAAATGTGCGGAGCCCGCACCCTACATAATCGGAAGAGAGTTTTCGGAGAACAGATTTTTGTCAAATATGCACCGCAGATGCTAGGCACTGGCGCATTTGGAAGGCAAAGATCAAAAGCAAGACAGCGTGTACGGGGACGTACGTATCTTTGCATTCTTCTGCAATCGTGGTGTGGAGCCAGAAATACTACCGATGTCGACAATTAACGAAGCAGAAGCTCAGCTGCTGTGCCTGAACATATCACATTCGGTCACAAATGTCTATGCTTTTACTCAAGCTGCTCTCCGTAGGCCGCCCTGGCCCCACTATTCAATAAAGACGCATTTGGTGAAGGCGGCTACTCCTTTAGGGTCGGCCTATACTAGCGGGCCGCAGAGCTGCTCTGAGTCCCCCCATCGTCCTCGTTTTGCCTCGATAATGCTGGGCTAGGTGACAAATGGCACCCTTGGTGGAAAGTGAGCAATAGGAGTATGTTCCTGCAGTCACGGACATTGTGTCGCTGTCATATCATGTCTCTAAAATGGGGGGCCTCAGCTCTTCATCTGTTACACTGTATTGACGCTATTCGTCTTTATGTGCCCAAGTAATCTTTCAAACAGCAAGCAGGTTTGTCGCCCAGTCTATTTTCTGTACATAACAACGAGAAGCCTGAACGTGTCTCCAGGCTCACTCAACGAGGATGGACGGAAAACCTATAGTACTTTTAGCAAATTTGTGTTCCCATTCCCATTTGGCAAGTGTCAAATTAGAAGAGGAGGGAAGGGTGAGCCTGCTTCTGGTTTTGAGACCGTGCTGGTTCGTCACAGTACTCCAGCTGGGGGCGCCTGCTGAGCGATATGTACGAGGAGGTCGACAACATCATATCATCTGGACGGACCAGGGGTGTCGACATAATTTTCCGGCAACGTTATAGATGAGTTCGTGTAATTTGATCCGGTGTACACATGTGCGTGCTGAAAGTCGAGTAGGAGAGTCGGTGGAGTGAATGTACTCGAGTAGATCGGGAGAAACGACAAACGGGCGAAGCCCAAACCGGCCTGAACCTCGAACCACGATTATTCGCCAGCGTGTGACGATCTGAGACGGCATAAATTGGGCACTATTAATGGTGTTACAATGTCTCAAGCTACGAAGGAGTAGTCCAGGAGACCACTTAACTCCACGCAGTTCCAGATAGCTAGGTAAGGATGCTTGATACTATCCTGGCGCGCTGGCATCGACTAGAAATACAAGTGATAGGCGAGATCTAATCTAATCTAGCGGTCCTCTACTCGCCGGGATCCCCTACTACAACAACATGTTGCTACCCAAATACCTCTACAAGGAGATTCCAAGGTGTCCATGGTCTTCCATTATCCGCTGGGTCCATCTACCACGTTTGAGCCAATTCACATATCCGCACCGGCAACAATACATGGCCCCTGTCCTCGTCTTAGAGCAGCTCGCCGTTCAACAAGACATCTTTGTTTCCTTCATTTCCCACTACTCAAATGCCGCCATCGATACTCCGTGAATCAAGTGGACTCGTCCCATCAAAAACGACCTATTCGCTTCTCGTTCAGAATTCTATATCTCCGGACGACCCAATCACTCCCCGCACTCGAGTAGTTGCGAAGAGCCAAGTGGTGTCTTACCACTAGTACGTCAACTCCAGCCGGTCGCGAGTCCGCGTTGGAGCTGGTGCCGACAACAACGACGACGAGCCTGTGGGGGTTTGCCAACAGAATTTAAAGTCAAGGGAAGGGTAGAGCTGTTCGTCGATTGGGGATCATTTGGGTTGCGATGAAGCGAATGTTCGAGTTCTGTCTAATCGAGTTTTTTGGACGATCGATTTCTTGTGGCTGAGGATCTTGTCCGGCTCTGTCCATTTGTCGGTGATTCAGGGTTGAGGCGTTGCCGAAGAAGCTGCAGCTGCAATTCAAGCCGGTAAATCCGTCGGAGGTCAAGAAAGCCGATGAACTGAATGGTGGATCCACGAGGGAGGCTCTGATCGCTTGGACCTCGAGAGGAGAGTCTGGACTGATGAATTAATTGTAGCGGCGCCGGCACAGCGCCAGTCCCCGACTCCCAACCTCACAAGAGGTTTACACAGGTGCAAAGAGCGATGGCGGAGTACTTTGATCGAGAGGGACGACAACTGTTCAGCGATCAACTCTCTCGATACAGACGGATATGACGGTGTACAAGCAAGTAGTGTATTGGCAGAAGCAATAACTGGGACAAGCAATTTCAAACATCAGAGAGCCCAGTTCTGACCAGCGAGGACTCGGAAAGATAAAGGCGCGACAAAGGGCGATGCACCTTTCGAGTCAAAGTGTAGGTATTGATCATGAATTGTGACTGCGTCTCAAACAACGTCTTAATGTGAAGAAGTGGATGTCAGCGGATGATGACGAAGAGATTCAAGCAGCCATCGACAGAAGCTGTCCAAATCATCAATGCTGGGCGAGGAGAACCCAGGGAACGCACGATGGCTGCTTCGGAATGGGCATTCGACAGTAAAATGGAGGGGGAAGGAGTGAGAGAAAAGGCAATGCATTCGAACGAAAGCGGAATGACGTCGTAATGCACGGACCAAGGTCACCTAAGGCGACAGATTCCCATGAGCCTATATTTGGGGCAATGCCCTCACAAGTTTCCGAGTTTTGCAGAACGGATCTACGTTTTGTCGGAACAGAACCCTCCCCACACTTTGTGTGGAGTCGGGGATGAGGTAATGAAGAGAGACAGACAAGGACTGAAGGGTCAACGGAAATTACGGGATAGGTCACTGATACTGTGAGGTCCTTGATTGTCGACCGATGAGACGTGTTGTTCAATTGTTCAAAAGTATTGGCTAAATGAGGAGTAGAGAGGCACAATGACAAAAGGAACGTGAAACAGCAGAACAAACTTACGCCTCACACCCACACCCTGCCACCCAGACTTTTTCGACGCGCCCTCAAGCAGCTGCCCCAGACCCACATCCTTCATATGCGCGAATCCGACGTATTTGGCTTATATGCCAGCGTACTCCAGGGCATTGACTCAGGGATACAGGTGATCAGGACAGACGCACAGATGAGGAACGTTAGTGGGAGGAGAAGCTGAAGAATCACTGTCTGCACTTTCACACAATATTTGTACTCGTTGCATGCGCTTGGGCGCTATGCATCCAACCTCGCCCGCGCTTGCAGGCTGTCAATTCAGTTGCTAGTCACATGTACCCCAAATAGATGCAAATCGACTGCTTGGGTGGCTCGCAGGAAGACACTTCTTCCTCCTTGACCACCAGGATCGCACTTCGGTCTCCACCCCTTGGAACGATCAGAGCTCTCCCCTGGGTCAGAAGAATGAGCGCTCGCCCTAACACCCGCGGTCGCGGCAACGATGCAATGGCCAACCTGTTACTCCTAGATTATAAAGGGCGTCTAACTGTCGTTCCTCGTCCGCAGGGATACCAGGTGAGTACGATCCTATAAAATTCGAGCTTGGAATACTCAGACGTGCCGGCTCTTAGAGTTTATTACAATCCCTCCGCCGCTACATCCCCGATATTCCCCATGACCACGGCGACTTCGTCTTTGGCACCAACGAGCTTGCAATATCCCAGGGGAAATTTGTCATCATATCAGATGATGCATTTGAGATGGTAGTTCCGCTCATTCACACAATCAAGGTTGTACCATTGCCTCGCAACGAGACTGGTGGGCAAATCTCTGCCTCTGAGACATCTCAGACCGTTGCTGGAGTAAAACGACGTCGGGAAGATTCAGAGCCCGGTAACATCATTATTCGAACCTTGACTAATACCACATGGACTGTCTCGTGTTCCAGCTCCGACACCATCGCCAGGGTCAAGGAATTGGTTCGGAACAAAGAGGGTATACCCCCGGAGCACCAAAGGTTCATGTACAACGGAGCCGAGCTGCAGGATGATCGTACCTTGGCCGATTATTCTGTGCAGACAGGTGCAACTATAACCCTTATTCTCAAGCTGAGGGGAGGAAAACCAGTCATCTATCTTTTCCCCCCAGTTGCCAGTCGTATTTCTGTGAAATTATTGCTGGTCCCCGAATGGGAATTTTCAGCCATCTATCCTGTTGTTCCGGTCAAGAATACGCCTCAGGGTCAAGAACTCGAATGGGTTGTGCACGCTTCGCCTGATGGTGGCTTGAAGGAACTCAATACGGGTCTCGAGGTCTCGTATTTGTACTGGGAAGCTGAGTGAGCCTGATTTTACCCTTCTAGCATGACCGTCACTCTAACTAAACCCTTCAAAGAACAAACACGCACAACATCTTATCCCCACCCTCATCGCCCATACTCAGTCCCACGGGAACCGTTGCCGAAGCCTTTGTCCCAAACCATCCCAATGTCAACACTACGAACTCCGTTTTGCTCGAAGTAGAGAAGATTACACCGTACCTCGATAGCTCTTTGAAGGCTCTTGGGCTTCATGCAGAAGCGCAAACATCGTTTATCACGTACTACTCGCCGCGCGCTCTGCGAGAGACAGGAGTTCTCCAAGAGACTCAGCAAGGGTGAGTGGTTGTGTTGAGGTGAGGAAACCGACAGCGTGCGCTTAAGAGGGGAGTTTGGGGGAGATCGCCCCCCTGAATCGAAGCTGACGATGTCGAATAGCAATTACCACGTCCTCTCCAATCCACCTCTCATGTATACTGAAACTCCTTCACACCAACTCTTACCTCTTATTCCAGTCGAGGTCGGGGTACATCACCTCTCCGATTAGCCAAGGACGACATTCCAAGAGTTTTATGACCTTGGGTGTGCTCAACCTCAACAGGCGTTGTCGCATACTTAAACCAAGGTTTCTCGGCATGATAGCAGTCATATGGACCTGGGACGAGAGCTGTGGCGTTCTGGAGAGTCCCTAACTTGTCCTTTAAGAATCTGTGTTTCTCAACTGAGGATCGAGGGAGAATCACGGCGCCGACGATAACATCTGCATGGCTTTTGACGTATTTTGTAAGAGAGAGTCCAAAATGATGTCGGCTCCAAGGAGTAGGGGTGATGAGTAGAGCGTCGAGAATAAGTGTTGTCGACGAGCAGGAGGGGCTGAGAAGGTGAGAGCAGGCGATTTGCGCTAGACAGGACACACCATGAGCCTCAAAGTCGGGTATGTCGGTATTCTAGCCCGATGGGCTAATTGAGAAGGATTGAAATAATGCAAGACTATCAGGGATTGGATGCACGTATCTTGGTGTTCTCTCTGACAACCTCCTCCCCAATCTTCTCCAAATCCCACAGTGTCTCGAATATCGTTCTTGAGGCTTTTACCAATACATTCTGCCATGTACGTCGTTCTCGCTTAGAACGTGAGCTCTACTCTAGTACTTAGATGGCAATACCCGTCACAGCGCTTCCATTGCCAATGTATATTGCATCCTCTCGAGAGCGATTACGGTTATCACCACGTGTACTTGAAGCCTTTGTGCTGACCTGGAGGAGATTGTGAGTAGAGCGAGGTTGCAGTGAGGACGGCAATTGTGAATGGGTCCGGGGCCGAGCCAATGAGAGGGTGTCAACGCCACCGGAGCGGCTTATAAGGCTCGACGAGTCGCTGTTGGAGATGAGTTTGAGATCCTGGGAAGACGCCATTGCTGTGATGATGGGGGTAGTACGCCGCGTCTAGGATGCTAGGAGACCTCAGTCCACTAAATCATCCATACTCCACTTATAGATCGCAAGAAGGTCTCACGTCTCATCCATGCTCTCAGTCCTTGACGATCTCAATCATGTCCCTCCCCAGGAGCTGCAATGCTACGTCTTGTTCTTGATTTGGATCTAGGCTTGAGCGCACGAATGGAGCGTAGCGATGTCTCGCCGAAGATGTTTTTCTATCTGTCACGCAGCCGGAGGGGAGGTCACAGATGAGGTATGGGAACCTGGAACCTGCAAGGAGCCAGAGTCAGATAAACGGTCGTTCGGCCGCGTGTGAGACGCCATTGACTGCGGAGAGGCATATGGCGAAGCACAACTGCCCGAGCGTGCGACCTCAAGCAAACAGAGCAAAGCAGCAGGGAGGAGCTCAATGTTGAAACAGGATGGTAGAGTGAGCGCAACGAGGGAACGGGCATGCGAGGTGCTGTTGAGTCCGCGAATTCCCGTCGGCATCTGATCGGAGGTTCTGCCGAAGTAAATGTAGGCTTATTAATCTGAAGTGCTGTGGAAGAACATCTACAGCAATAGGAGGCGATGATTACAGTGGCAGTGAGTACGAACATGGCACGACTCGACACCACGGTGATTAAAACCGGGGCGATGCAACTCAATCCGACAAAATGATGTTGAAGTAGATACTCCAACGGGCTGAATTTCAAGAGAAAACTACAGCTCGAAGAACAGCTTTGCTGGATTTGGGTATCGAATCTGCTACTATGGGTGTCGCAGATGGGCTCTCACAGATCTCAGAGTTCAGACAGGGTGGAGTCAGTGGCCGCTATCCCGTCAGTTGCTACTCCTCCCAGATCTGTGCGCGAACCCGAGAGACACAGCCCTCTGTACATTTGTGGGGAACCCCAGGCTTCATGTGGGGTGCCTTTACGAGCTATTATTGGTCTCTCCGTTGTCTCCGAATTACTATTTGCGCATTCATTGCTGTAGATAGGAAGCTTTATACACATGGATGCTGTAATCCACGCGTAGCACAGGTATGTTCTAGTACCGTAGCAATGATCCTGTGCAAATGGTGTGGAGCACATGCAAACGGCTGGCTTCCTGTCTCCCTGTACTGTATAAAAAGTGCCAGGTCATTCGCCATCCGCGGCGTTGACGAACCAACTCCCGCCTTAACCAGTTCAGAGCTTCAGTTGAAGTTGCGGTGGGTGACGACAGGTGTGCTTTCACAGTCTATCTATATACTCAACACTGAATAAAATATCACCAGTAGCTTTACCGTTCAAGGCCGCGATGAGCAAGTTAAACATATTCCTCGAACGACGCCGTCGTAATTCTCCGAGTGGATTCAATCCGGCAGGTATGAACAATATTTTCGTGGAACAATATAGCAGCACTCAGGTCTGTGAGCGCACAGTGGATCCCTCCAACATTGGTGAACTGGTGCCAGCACAGCAAAGAGCAGTCGAGCTCACTCCTGCTGATCATTCAGACCCCCGTCATTGGCTGAATCTGGGAAACTCGTTCTTCTCCAGCTTTGGGCGTACTGGTGACCTCTCTGACATCGCCGAGTCGATTTCAGCATACCAAAGAGCGGTCGACCTCACTCCTCCTGATCACCCGGACCTTCCTAGCTCGCTCAACAACCTTGGAAACTCCTTCTTACGTTGCTTTGAGCGCACAAATGATCCCGCTGATATCGCTAAATCAATTTCCGCACACCAAAAAGCAGTCGACCTCACTCACACCGAACATCCAAGCCTCTGTAGCAGGCTCAATTGCCTTGGGAGCTCATTCTTACGTCGCTTTGAGCTCACAGGTGACCTATCTGACATTGCTGAATCCATTTCAACAATACAAAAAGCAGTCAGACTCACCCATGCGAGTGATTCCCACCTCCCTGGCTTCCTCAGCAACCTTGGAATCTCGTTTGCGCGTCGCTACGAGCACACAGGCGACCCCTCCGACATCGTTGAATCGATTTCAGCGCACCAGAAAGCATTTGAGCTCACTCCCGCCAGTGATCCAGCCCTCCCCGGTGTTATGAACAACCTTGCGAACTCATTTGTCTCTCGATTCGACCATATAGGCGACGTCTCC